>CM076581.1:676565300-676712800 GCA_034641835.2 Pinus albicaulis
CACCATTCCAATTGGTGTATGGTCTGGAAGCAACTCTTCCGGTTGAGTGCGAAATTCCTTCCTTAAAGTTGGTTGTGGAACTTTTGACTGACACTTCTCTTGAAGAAGAGTGTCTCTTGTATTTAGAACGATTGGATGAAACCTGCCTCTTAGCTGCTTTAGCCATTGAAGCACGGAAGAAGCGGGTCAAGGATCACTTTGATCAATCAGTTTCTCCACTTTCCTTTGTCGAAGGGGAACTTGTCCTCTTATACTACCAAATGCACGACAAACTTGGAGCAGGAAAGTTCCAACCCATGTGGCATGGGCCCTACATAGTAAAACGAGTATTTAAAAATGGGGCTTATGAGCTCATCGATTATGAAGGAGTTCCGTTGGCGCAGCCTAGGAATGGGTTGTACCTTAAAAAGTACTATGCTTGAGTTATTTTCAGTGTGGTGTGTGTACATAGGTGTGTATAATCATTTGTGTGCATGTGTGGTGTGATGTGCGTTGTAAGCGTCTTTCTGCTGATTGGGTCTTCCTGACTGTGCAGATGTCTATTACTCCTTTTGTCGGTTTCGCAGATGGTGCCTCCCGCAGTACCAGGAATCTGTCCTCGATAGCCTGGGTAATCTATGATCCTGCTGGTGAGTTGGTTAATTTGCAAGGTGTGTGTCTAGGGCCTACCACAAATAATGTTGCGGAGTATAGTGTTGTTTTAGAATTATTAACCGAGGCTGTTAACCTCGGGATTCATGCATTACTTGTGTATCTGGACTCACAACTTGTAGTATTACAACTTAACGGTCATTATTCAGTAAGAAAACCATCCATTTTACATCTGTATCTACGTATTCGTCTACTGGAAAGAAATTTTGACTATATCACATATCAACACATACCCAGACATATGAATACATTAACAGATGCAGTAGCTAATATGGTTCTATATAGGCATTTGCACAACTTATAAAAACATCATCACATGTAAAAAGATCCATCCAGAAATAGATATATATGTGTGTGTGTGTGTGTGTGTGTGTGTGTGTGTCGAAATGTTTGCATGAGTGTGCATCACATAAATTCAAAAAATATACATGTTTGTCTTAAATACGGCCCGGAGACGACATGTCTCTCAAAAAAATATGCGTCAAAAAGCCCTAGATGTCTGTCATGGTGCTCATGGTAACAAGTCACCGCGTACTAATATCTCAAAGTCGATGGAGCGATTGGGCACCCCAGGTAATGTCTTTGATATGCTAGCGGAACATACGCTAGTCGTGCATAGTCGGGATTCCCTAGGCAATGCCCTCCAAGTCTGGATCGATTCGCCCCCTTCGCCACTCTCGGCCACGAGGGTCATGTTTGACATGGGTTCTGCGCAATGGGCGACATGCCCGCGAGGCCTCTGGCGACGTACGCATACGCATAAAAGTTTGTTGTTAAGAACGGACATGTATTACAAAAAAAATCATAAATACATAAAAATCAAAAAAGAGAATCATACCCGGCTCTCGTCCCCTCTTCCCCCTCACCGGGAGCGGAAGAGATCGGATCTCTTTGGTCGAAATCGGTCCTAGCATGGGGCCAATCCTCAACAAATCGAGTTGACGCCGTAACCGCCCAAAAACTTGGGCCTCTAAGGCATTTGCTGGCCCCCTCCCGACTCTGAGCATAAGTGCTGCCCCGGTGAGCCCATCCTCGGCTCTCGTGAGTACCGGTTCGACAACTGTGCCCCTTGGCCTTGGAAGATAGGTAGTCGTTACGGATGAACGACACCAAAATGGAACCGTAGCGAGCTAACTTTAGTTTGACTTGTTTACACGGTTAACTTCCTCTTTATGTTGGTTGTCACTGCGGTGGCCCAATAAAAAAATGTGGGGTTCATACACTCGGAGGCTAGTATTAGTTGGGCCTTTGTTGCCTCATGTAGCGCCTGCAATCCCGCAGCCCGCGTAATGGCATGAAGCACTACTCTGAGTGCCAGGTCGTGGACAGTGTGAATGTCCACTTTTCCACTTCCCGATCTCGTTCGTGCCCCCAAGAACACTCTTGCCATTACCTGTTCCATCTTCTCTCCAGATGGTCTGCTGCCTGTCAGAATAGGTACTAGACCTCTACGCGATAGTCCAGTTATGAATTACACATCAGAAACCTCCAATTCCGACGGTCCGAGGTTTAAACACTTCTTCGTTTTCATCCCATATCTTGACCAAGTATTGTAGTAGCTTAGGTTGGGCTTGTAAACATGGCGTTGGAAAGATTTTTTGAGCCCACAGTTCTTTAGTGCGGTCATACGGGCTTCATTTCCCATAGCCATTTCATCTTCCTCCCCATGTTCCCTTTCCTTCCATTCGATAACCATTGTGCTCGGTTACTGCATCTTGTAATCAAAAACACTTAGTTAGATCTCTTTCATGCTTGAAAAACCATTTGGATGGCTCCTTTATTTGGAAATTTAAAGCGGAAAATTATGGCTTCACCATTGGCGTGACCCCTTTGTGAGAAAAAGTCCATTAGCGCGAGGGTCCATGCCCGATACCCGCGCCCGATGGCGGAGCCCTAAAATTTTAAAAGGGTCTCCTCCGGAGATCGAGCGTACGAAGTGGAAACTCCCGCAAAAATATATCAAAATGGAGCTTAAGGGAGTGCCTCTTACGTAATTAACGAGGATTTGAATGGTGTCTTGGATCGATTGTAATTGCCATCGAAGTTTGCACACAAAGACCCTTTGTTTCTCTCCAATGAGGTAAAAAGTAAAAATAGAATTTGTTTTTACCAATTCGACATATTTATAACTTTTGAAATCAAATTTAGGTTTTGAAAGTCATTTTTTCTCGATATTTCAATATATTTTGACAAAATGGATTTTACACTTGCCTTTGTGTGCGGCGATAGGTTTTTACGCAACTTGAACGGTGATATGAGTTGTATTTTATAATTTTTCGGTTCGGTAAAAACATGAAAAAGTCATTTTGGAGTCATCTTTCGGCTCTTTTACGATTCTCTAAACATGAAAAGATTGCGAGTCCCTTGTCATTTCGATCTCATTAAAGTGGCCACGAAATGACATCTACCCAATATACGTTTACCCCTTTTTCGGAAATTTTTTAAGGATAGATTATTTACGAAAAGGAATACCTGTCTATCGCGGTAGGAGGTTTTCTCGGATATTGTTTTCTGCACCTTTTCGGGTCGAGAAACTATTTACGAAAAGGGACCGTTAGAGTTTTTCTTTTCCATTGTCTTTTCAAACTCTCTAAACATGAAAAGACATTGATTTCTTCCTTTGTCGGACTCGTTAAACCCTAATGACATTGGATTCGGTCGTAATGGCTTATTATTCGAGTTTCTCCTTCCTGAAACAGACTAAATATACTAGGATGGATTCGTAGGAATGACGGACTTACTATCACAAGCATATGCTATCCTCTTTTAAGCTTGTTATCAAAAATAATTGTATTTTGCTGCGAAATGGTGGGGAAAAATGGAACGAGAATCATTTTCGTGTCGGCGGTATGTCACTCTTGACCATGGCACTGTACGCATTCGTGTCGGGTTGGGGACATCTCATCTCGTTTTTCACTTGCCTCAGGTAGGTTTGGGTAATCCCTTTTGACCTCTCATCTACTCTTTGCCCGTCACCATGACCTGCGATCTAATTGTGTTCAAATACCCAAATTCACCGTCGTGCTACCACATGTTCGAAAGTTAAGCCTAACGAAATTCCAACCTTCTGCGATTCTCATCGATCTACGATTCACAAAAAGCTCTTATGTTCCTGCGTATATATGCAGTAGGTACGGAAAACACTACACGTACCTTCGATCAAAGATGCTTTCTGATGACTCCCGGCTCATTATTCGGGAAGCAGTCTAGAGACTCCCTTCTTGTACCTTGGAGCATGCATGCCTCGGTGGCAGTTTTTTTCGCGTTCGACGTGAGGTTTTCATCATTGGCCTCCGATTGAGTGATTCTACGGGTGTTCGACGTCGGCTCATTGATTCACATACGTAGATTGTACCTATAGTACCTTGATGGCCATTGTCATTATTGGTGGTACCTCTCACGTACGGTAACAACTTTCATCATTGTTTGGTAATCGGACGATATTCTTGCATGTTCGACTTCGGCTCACTTATTTGCATGCTTGAACTTGTACTTCGTTCGGGTTGGGATGGAGCACAAGACCACAGATTTGCATACTAATTACAAGTCCAGGCTGCGATTTTGTGGATTATTATGATTAGTTACATGACTCCTTTGATTGGATGGACTGAAGCCATGCAGGTCTGTTCGTGGTCCTCAACGGATGCATTTGCGCCCATGCCTTGGATACGGATTATTCACCTCTGTTATGGATGGGCGCGCCCATACCACACATATATATGTCCATGTGTCACAGGGATATCGTTGTATTTCTCTATGCGAGTTTTTAGGCAACCCAGTGTTTCGGATTGGACACGTTCTCGTAAAGAATTTCACCCATCTCTCTCTTTTGGGCCTCATGCTTTAGGGGGCATCTATTACACGATGAGCCTGCTATCCTTTGCCCATTCCCCATCCCACACATTGGAGGGTTCATTTTGTGACCTATGGCTTGTTGACACAACTTGAAAACACTTTCATGGCATTCCCTTGAACATTACTTTCATTCTCAGAAGACAACTCCTTGTGAAAAATGCTTAAAATATCCCTTTTTGCATTGGCGCGGGTACACGGTTCCGGCCCTCGCGCCAAGGGGGAAATCCTCCAAAGAGGGTGCGCCAATTGGCGCTCTGTCTCAGCCACACCCGCACCGGCCTTAATAAGGAGTGTTTTAAAAAATAAATAGCGGAAGATTCACCTAACGATTCTTGAGCTGAGGTTCCTAATTTGGTGGGAGGTTGGCTCAGGATCTCCATGTAGAGGAAGTAGTTTTCCACCTCTCATGGAAGCTTCCTTGAGGATAGGGCCAATCCCATGATTGTAGGGATCCCAACTCCCCTTCCTCCATATATATAAGCTTGCCATTTTCCTTTGCAAGCTAATCTCCGAAACCTTCATAGCCTAAAGAATGTTGTAATAGTCCTCATAGTGTCAAATCAATAGCGAGGAGATTGACGATCGAAGAGAGAGGCTTGTCTCCATTCACGACAAGCTGCAAGGACATGTTACTGTGAGCGACCCATCGAAGAAGAATTCAACGTCGAAACCAATTGTATTTTCCTTTGTATGATTTAATAATAAGCGACTATTGGTTATGGTTCCACTCATCTTGTTCATTATGATCATGAGTTGTGTCTTCTTTGATTGACGCATAGTTGTATATATTGGATTTTACGCTTGTGTTTGTGTGTTTCTTGTGTCACAGGGTGTTCGATCTCTACGAAGCGTGATTGTGATGCGACGGAGCAAGGGAATGCGAGCACTACCTCTTCTACAAACAACAACGTTGGGTTCAAGAGTAAGCCTTCTTCGCAAGTTGGTTTATTGCAATTAGGGACTTGCACCATAGCATGTTGTGATTGTTGCTAGACTGATGCGGGCTAGTAGGGATCGCCCGATTAATAAAAGCGGGGGATTTACCTCTCCAACGAAACCCTAAACCCTAAGATTGTTCCTAAACACTAACAACACTTTCCTCCTTATAAACATCGCAATATCGACACTTGACACAAACATCGCAATACCAACACATGATGTTCTAGCTGTCTGTATCACAGAGCACTTGTTCTTATTATCTAAAACTTGTATGCATCTATATTTATAAAAAATATTCGCTTTTGTGCATGTTTCATTACGGAAGAATGATGAGGATGGATCTTTTAAGGACTTCAATAAGAGTGGAAAAAGGAAACTAGTCTTCTAGACTTATAAAATAATACAAACACTAAAATAAAGTAAAGAAAAGGAGGTAGTGTGAAGAGTTATCATACGCAAAGTACGTACTTCTTCCAAAATGAATGAGAATTATCTAAGACTTGCAAGAATAAATATGTTAGATGGAACTTACAATTCTTCTCTAAATGCAAAATTGACTCAAGGCAGAGGATATACATTCAAACTAGTACATTTGGCAGATTTGTTTTTTAAATATTTTTATCCAAGCGTCGGAAGACCGACCCATTACCAAACGTCGCAATAGCGACACTGAGCTCTAAGTGTGCAAGGCAGGCACCTTATCCAAATGTCGCAATAGTGACACTTTCTACCAATCACGTCGCAAGACCGACACCTTCGCCCAAAGCGTCGCAATTCCAACGCTTTGCTCCAAACGTTGCAATAGCGACACTTAATACATGTGTCACGAGGGCACGACACTTATTTTGTCTGAATTCGTCTCAATTGAGTGATTTTGTCCAAACGTCGCAAGACCAAAACTTACCTCTAAGTGTCACAATACCGACACTTGTCTCCAAACATCGGTATGGTAGCCGGTTGTGGGAGGATTTTAAAAATTGATAGAATTTGGGGGAAATTTACGACATTTGGTCAAAAGTGTCGGAATTTCCGCCAAATGTCTGATGCCTCCAACACTTCTAAGCTCATCTCGAACGGTGAGTGAACTAGTCCAGCGAAATTTTTCACTTTGTCACGAGCATGGACATTATGCCACTAATTGTCCATAGAATAAGAAGAACAAAAGAAGGCCACGAGGATCTATAACGGGTGATGCTTTGGCTTCACGGTTTGAGTTGGACTTCTCACTCATCGCATGCATGGTGTACGAATGCGATTGGATCAATGTGGTAATTAGATAGTGGTGCATCTTTCCACATGATGACATGAAACAAAGAACTCTTTAGTAGCTTGAGAGAAGGATCTTCAGATGCACATCGAGAGATGGTGTGATGATGATATAACAATGCTCGGGATCGGTACAATTACTTTCTAGAGACGATCGGGTAAACCTTTTTATTAAAATATGTCATGCATGTACCACGCTTGAAAAATAATTTAGTTTCGGTGCTATGCGAGGGATAGAGGATATGATGTGGTTTTCAGTGAAGGGGAAAGCATTCCTTCGCCACAAAGCCATAAGATAGGTTCGAGAAGATTGGGGTTTGTGTGAAGAACCTCTCTGAGCCAGTGTAGATGGTTGCGTAGAATTGATGAGTAAATCAAACATAGTGGTGAGCAGGGATGAGGGGTGAGTTATGGTGTAGAAGATTGGGACATCTACACGGGTAGCTGAAGGTAATGCGAAAAAATTTCTATGGGGCTTCCAAAAGGTACTCTTGCGCGAGATAGACACATGCGAGGGATGTACCATTGAAATGTACAAGGAAACTTTTCACGGGGAAGAGAGGCGGGCAACGTAAATCCTTGAGAGAGTTCACTCAAATGCGTGTGGACCATTCTCTACAACTTATATAGTAAATCACAGGTATTATGTGATTATTATTGGTCTATTTTCTATGCGATGTTGGATCTACTTCATGCGAAAGAAAGATTAGATGTTATCAAAATTTTGTGAGTTCAAAGTGCGGTTGAAAGATACGAAGCGAGGTGAAGGCTCTAAGGAGCAACAATGGTGGTGAGTACATCTCCAATTAATTCAAGAACTTCTGTGCCAAAGAAGGAATTAAAGAGAAGTTAGATGTGCCTCATAACCCACAACATAATGGAGTTACGAGAAAGAAAGAACGAACGATTGTTGGGTGCGGCACGAAGCTATCGAGGCCTACGGGTTGCATACATGGGAATAGGCATGCAACACAGTAGATATTATGCAGAAACATAATCCTCATCGGATACTTGGCATTAATACACTAGAGTAGGCTTTTTTCTAGTAAGAAACACGATGTTTCATATTTTAAAATTTTGTAATCATCACAATACATTTCCATGTGACCAAAGATTCCATAAGAAAGTAAGAACCAACATCGGCGATTGGCATATTTGTGGGGTACACTGATACTCCCCACAACTATCGGATGTATTTTTCGAACAACGAGGATGATAGTTGTTAGACGGGATGTAAAATTTGATGAGGAGAAAGTGATCGAAAATGGAAGGTACTTTGAAAAATTCTAGAAATTATCATTTCAATTATGTAAATGAGTGCAAAAATACTCTAAGTTTAAATGCGAAAATGTGTGAACTTCTATTTCTAATACGAGAGATGAACTATAGGGGAATTTACCGGATATTTCACCTTTCAAAGAAAGGATGAATCCGAGGCTACCTGGCCACTCTTACGGACTACTAACCTAAATAAATAATAGAAGTAAACACTCGGATTTAATTAAAATGATCTTGCTTTAAACTTGACGTTATGCGGAAATTTAGCTTGCAAATGGTGTATGTCTTTTCAGCATTTTATGTATATTCTGATAAATTGTTTTCTGAAACTTAACATGGGTATCAGCAACAATATTCAGCAATATAATATCAAAACTGTGACAATAATATAGGATTTTACTGACTCTTGGGCTACATCTCCTGGATCAAGCCTCCCAAAATGAGACTTGTCCTCTTGTACTAAAAGCTCTCAAATGCAATAAAATATTATAAGTGTCTCAATAGAAAAATATGAATATATAAAATGATTCAAAAGGCAGGAAAAATCTAAGAATTCCTTTTCAAATTCACTAAATAGTGAAAGATTACCATAAACAGTGATCTCTTCATCAATGTCCTCTTTGGTGCTTTGAACTTCTTTTGCAACTTACTGGTACGTATAAGTACTCAAATGCCTCTCAAACCTCCTCAGCTTCCATAAGGTCAGAAATTATCTGAAATAGAGTTTTGTTTCACCTCAAACTAATAACCACAACTCCAAATAGCTCCAAACCCAAAATAAACACACACACACACACACACATAATGGCTCAAAAAAGCTTATCCAGAAGCTAAACATCTTGTAAATGAGCTCCAATGACTCTAAAACCTATGCCATTGAGTCCAAAATACAAAGAACATATGAAATCAAAAAAAATTAATTTTCAAGGTTGAGTAATGAGAAAGTTATGACCAAAACAACTTTACGCAATTTCCTCACTTAAATGTGGGGCAACTACCCGATTAACTCCACTAAAGGTGGAAGTCCGCCTAAATTTGGGGAGCGCCTCCGGAATCTCCGCCATATTAAACTCCACTTAACTGAAGCTTAATTAAATATTAAACTTGAGATTAGGCTCCTTAAAGTGCTCTTAACATTAAGCTCCCACAACGGGTCATATAGTGAAGAGTTCTATGGGAGGAGGGTTGGCCTCCGAGTGCTCACCATCGGACCCATTCCACTAAAAGTGCAATAACTTCTTCATATGGTGTCCATTTTTCAAACCGTTTGCGGCACCGGAATCAGGAAGATGAGACCTATGCAACCATCTTTGTTTCAACCAATTTTTAACATTTTCAATTTTGAGCTTTTTCCTTGGCTTGGACTTGAGCTCCTGATCACACCTCCCAAATAAGAGGCTTTTGGACCCCAAAATCTCACTGAAATGAAGAAAGCAGGCGCTAGTACGAGAGAAAATGAAGAGAGTAACAACATTCTCTTCTCTTGACCTTCAAACATTTTACGGAAGCGCAAGCTGACCACATGAGTCCCTAGCTGAACTAGACCGTATTTTAGCATCTTCGAATCTCGACCAAGTTTTCTCGCCATACCAATCTGCCATACACTAAAACCAACAATGACACTTCTTGAACTTTGTGCACTCTTTTCTTGTACCTTTCCAACTCATGGAATCTTTTCTTTGCTTTTGCACTAACAATTAGTTCTCTCTTGCACCAAATGACACCAAAGGCATCTTGTGCAACATCGACATCAACGACTAGTTGACAATGAAATGTGCTATACAAATGACACACAAAATCAGCAAAAAGTGTGCACTGGCAGAGCTAAAGTCAATAAACATGTATGACAATCAACACAAGTCAATAAACAACAAGATACATCTTGACAAACATATGTGTATGTATCATGTACGATGAATTATATACGATTCGCTAATTACACATACAACCTCTATGTACATGTGCAACTTCAACTCTTCTTTTCACATACCAACAAGCCTGTCCAAAAACATGTGGGTGATTAAAAGTTGAACCAAAAGACATTGCTGCAACATAAGTGAGTATCATACTGCATCTTTTACACCTCCATGGTGAAACTTTGCAACAACAAAAAAATTCCTTCAAGCTGAAACTTCTTTTGCATGCAATCTTACATCAAACACTATTGAAATACATGCATACCAATCTGAAATTTTCATGTACAAAATGAAGATGAATTACTGCAATAAGAAGTTAATCCACTTATTTCCAAGCCAACTCCATGGCATCTTTTGCTGCAACTGCAATTCTTCATGTGAATCTTCCATTTCCACATCGATAATGGACTCCATAGATCCACTTGCGCCAAAGTTTGTTTGTCCACATGTTGCATATGCTTTGGACAATTTGTTGGATGCAAAGTCAACATTGAGAGACATCATGTCCCTTCCTTTGACAACATGTGTAATTCTTAAGCACTTTACGAGAAAAGTTCTCTTTGCCTCTTGCTTCCTGTGTGCTTTCTTTTTCAACCGGCATCTCGAAGCAACATGGTTAAATCCACCACAAAATGAACGACAAACTTTCTTCCATTCGAGCAAAGAAAAATTATTGTTTGCTGAAACACTGTCAAATTGATCATGTGAATAATTATACCTCTTTTGTTGCATGGAATGTCCATCCCTTTTTGTCTTCGAAAGACGATGAACTAGTAGAGGAAACTGACTTTCCTTTCGAGACTTTCATCACGGTTCTTGTCTTGAAAATTGTTTGAACTTGAAAGGCTCGCCATAAGCGACATGTTTACCCTCTACTTGCTGCAATGATGGCTTCAAAAAATGACAATCATCCTTAGAATAGTTTTGACATATATATGCATTTGAGAACTTGGGGCAAGGTTCTCTTTAAATTTGCATCACATTCTTGAATGCATGTGCTCAAACTTCACCATTAAACTTCTACATAGCCAAGACCAATATTCTTGGGGCCTTCTGACACAAATAGGCTCAACGATACCTTGTGCATGCTTACCCAAACCACTTTGCCTTCTTGGTAGCCCATTTTCAACATCCAATTTGGACCCAATGCCTTTTGTGTCGCTGAAACCAACACACTTTTCAATAGAGGAAATTGAAGGCAAATCGAATGATTTACCTCATGATTTACATCCTCAAGATTGAGTATTTTCTTGGACAAAGCTTCTTGAGCTTGAAGAAGGTACGACTCCATATCATGCGAGTCTTTGAAGAATGGCTTCTTTCTCTTCTTGCATAGCTATCAATTGTGCACGAAGTTGAACACTTTCCCTTTGATCCTCAAGGAGAATGTTTGCACCATGTCCTTCACCTTAAAGAAATCATTCTTCATGTCATCATTGAAGAATCTCGTGAAGGAGAAACTTCACTTGTAGAAGAAGTTGACATTATGTAAATGGTCAAACAACCAACGGGAACTTCCAAAGAAAAGTCATCAGCTTTCAAACAAACGACAAGCTTTTCACCAAATGTCGGTAAAGACCCTTCTCATTCAAGCAACCATACAACACAAACTATTGGAGTTTGTTTTCCAAGATAATCTTGAGGTAAATTGGGTAAGGAAAATAGTCTTCAATCCTTTCCAAGACTCGGCTAACAACAACTATCCTTCAACTCAAGAAAACTCATACATGCAACCATTTTGCATCCAATAAACGATAAATCTCTTACCACATTTAAAACCTTTTGCACCATAAAGAATGCTCAACCCAAGCTACGATACCATCTGATCTGAAAATGGAAGGTACTTGAAAGAATTTTGCAAGGTATCCATTTCAATTATGTAAATGAGTGCAAAAATACTCTAAGTTTAAATGCGAAAATGTGAGAACTTCATATTTCTAATACGAGAGATAGAGCGCGGGGCATTTACCGGATATTTCACCTTTCAAAGAAAGGATGAATCGAGAGCTACGGCCCTCTTACGGACTCTTGCCTAAATAAATAATAGAAGTAAACATATGATTAGTGAAGCCAATCTTGCTTTAAACTTTACGTTATCTTTGAAATTTAGCTTGCAAATGGTGTGTGTCTTTTCACTGTTTATGTATCTTAAGTGTAATTGTTTTTGCTGGAAATTAACATGGGTATTAGCAACAATATTTAGCAATATAATATCAAAACACAACAGCAATATAATATAGGAGTTCACCCCAACTCTTGGGCTACATCTCCTGGATCAAGCCTCCCAAAATGAGACTTGTCCTCTTGTATTAAAAGCTCTCAAATGCAATACAAGATTATAAGTGTCTCAATAGACAAATGAATATATAAACTGATTCAAAAGGCAGGAGAAAGCTAAGAATTCCTTTTCAAATTCACTAAATAGTGAAATATTCCTGTAAGCAGTGATCTCTTCCTTGATGTCCTATTGGTGCTTTGAACTTCTTTTGCAACTTTTTAAAGGTACATGTAAATTACTCAAATGCCTCTCAAACCTCTTCCAATGACGGAGAAGGTCAGAAATTATCTGAAATAGAGTTTTGGTTCACCTCAAACTGCTTAACCACAACTCAAAATAGCTCCAAACCCAAAATGGCCATAGTGGCTCAGCTTGTCCCAGGGAAAGCTAAACGGAAGTAGTAATGAGCTCCAATGGCTGCGAAACTTGCGCCATTGAGTCCAAAATGATGAGAACATACGAAATCAAAAACAATTTCATTCAAAAGGTTGAGTAATGAGGAAAGTTATGACCAAAACAACTTTGCCCCCAATTTCCTCCACTAAATGTGGGGCAAGCTGCGATTAACTCCACTAAAAGTGGAAGTCCGCCTAAATTTGGGAGCACCTCTAGAATCTCCGCCATATTAAACTCCACTTAACTGAAGATTAATTAAATATTAAACTTGAGATTAGGCTCCTTGGCCTTCTTAACATTAAGCTCCCACCTTGGTCTATGATGAAAGGTTCCATGGGAGGAGGTTGGCCCCCTCACAGGTGCTCCCGTCGGACCATTCCACTAAAATTGCGATAAATTCTTCATCGGTGCCGTTTTTCGAACCGTTTGTGGCGCTGGAATCAGGAAGACGAGACCTATGAAACCATCTTGGTTTCAACCAATTTTGAACATTTTCAATTTTGAGCTTTTTTCACTTGGCTTGGACTTGAGCTCTGATCGAGAAAGCCATGTGATTGTCCCTTGAGAGGGATATTGATTTGCATGCAAATGAGGAGCTCTTGGTTCCAAAGGATGAACCTCAAGATGTGGAGTAGCCACATGAGGAAGATCATGGAATGGCGAAACCACTCATGCATAGCCATCCACCGGACATGGTAGGAGGCGCGCCACGAGGTTAACGATTGAATCATGATGCGGAAGAACATGCTGGGAGCACCTACATCACATCATAGACAGAGCTAGGTCACGGAAAAGGTATACTAGACCCCATGGCTCTTATGGGCAGTGTATTGTGACATAACCATCCTCTTTTGAGGAAGCGGTGAAACGACCAACTTGGGTTGACGCCATGGTTGAGGAGTATGAATCCATCATGCGGAACGAGTGCATGGGATGTTGTCCCAATAACGGTTAGAAGTAAGTGGTTGGATACGATGGATCTATAAGGTGAATAAGACCAACGAGATGGGAGTGTGGAGAAGTACAAGGCTAGAATCGTAGCACGAGGATTCTCACGATTGAGGGGGATTAAGTATGAGGAGACTTTTTGCCTGAGTTGCACGGCGCCTCATCGATTAGATATATCCTCGCACTCTCGGTGCGGATGGGTTGGAAGATACATCGGATGGATGTGAGCGCATTTCTCAATGGAGTTATTGAGGAAGAAGTGTACATTGGGCGACCCCGAGAAGGTTTTGAGACCTTTGACGGGGAGTCATGTGTGCGGTTTCAAGAGAGCATTGTATGGGGTAGGCAAGCACCTTGTGCTTGGTACACCAAGATTAACGGCTATTTCACGGGTTGGGCTTCACAAAGAGTGAAGCGGATGCGAAATTTTACCGGATTGTGGTTGTTGTTAGATTTTGATTATAATGCTTTATGTTGATGATCTTATTAAGCCCGATGATGAGCATTTCCTTAACTTCTTGCAAAGAAGATCTTACGAAGAGTTTTGAGATGAAGGACATGGAACTCCTTCTTGTAATGTTCGAAAATGGAAATCAACATCCTTTACACCTTTGAAATGTTCCTTTGTCGAAAATATGAACAAGGCTATGTCGAGGAGATGGACTAAGAGGGGCTTTGCAGTTATTTCACCCTCTGAAGATGAGAAGCGAAGGCTATACGGCCCTTTTCGGACTCTACCTATAGCTATGCAAATATTTCTTCCTTGGAAGATCTTGCTCAAGGGAATGATCTCTGATATGTAAAACATAAGCATGAAGAGTAACTTGCTTAAACTTTAGAAAATTACGGAGAACTCATAGCCATCTTATTATAATAATAGTAGCTATACAAATGTATAAAAAATCTTGAGGGAAATGATGCTCAAGATGAACAATGTAATCCTCAAGGCGAGTACAGGAGTATGAGATGAACAACCCCTTCACAAGTGAACCCTAGCTACGGCTTGCCATGACCAAACGGAGACAACGCAACATGTAAAATGTTAATGAGACGTCTTGTGTAGCTCGAAAGTGAGGGGGGGCAGCTCTCAACCCACAGAAAACAACACTACAACAATCCTCTAAAGGATTGGCTATAATAGATGTACAAAATATGAAGATACAATAATGTTAGAGTTGTTGGGTAGCAACGGCAACTCAAAATATAAAATAAAGGAAGAATGAATATGATGCAAACTGAAACAACCTCCTCAATGGATTCCTTGAAGTACTGAGCTTATCCCGGAACACGAAATCTCTTCCTCCAAAATGATGGAGCAAACCCCACTATGAGACAAACTGCGAGATAACGTAGTCTATGGAAGGGAATGTGAGGTAGGAGAAGCAGCCTACTACCAAAATATGCAAATTAGCTCTAGAAACCCTCCTTAAGTCTTCAGAAGAATAGGAAATCCTTCCTATGAGAGATGATACAAGGAATGGTGTTGTGGAATCTCCTCCTTTTTTGCAACACAACCCGGTGACTGTCTTGTGGGTAAAGTAAATGGCTATGGCCAAATTCACGGATATGGAGAAATGAAGAGCAATCCTCCTCAAACTACTCAAGGGAGGAGAGGAACTCCTAAACAGGAATCCCTGGAAGTGCCAAAACCTTTGCAACTCGGTGAGCAATTGGAGACTACAAATAGACGCAAAGTCCAAATCTTCAATAATAATCTCTATGGTTTCCTCATCACTCCTTATATGCAAAAAAATGTCTCTATGCCATGGACCCCACCCAATTAGGGTTTCTCCCACGAAAAGGTCTTCCTCCTCTCTAATTGAGTTGTCTTCCAAAGCAAGCTACTCCCTCTTGGGGCTGCGTTGTTGACTTGGTCAACATGGCCTCATACTCATGTGTTTCCCCCTTTTTACAGGAGGTGCAAAAATGGCTACTCCATGGATCCCTTCTCACCTCATGCATAATTTTATTTATGAAAATGGGTCTCCTTACCCATCTTATTTATCTCCTAGATAATATGAGAAAAAATTAATGTTCAATTTATTTAAAAAATTTTGATAGTCCTCCCTCAAGTTGCTTTCCCTCGACGAGTGAAAGGATAGAATTTTATTCTTCTCCTACGCTATAGCATCTATATGATGATCTCACTCGAGTGCAGTGATGTATCTCATCAACCAAACCTCCAAATTATCCTTCTTAGCATGCAAGTAGCTATCGAAGCCATCATCATGTAAGGTGTAATGCTCGAAGATAGCAAGTGGTGTACGAAGGTCCCCCCCCCCCGCCAGGGAATGGGTACGAAATCTAATGGGAATTGCCTCCCCATATGGTCCATCCATCCCCAAGCTATGTGCCATGCAAATTGAGTCACCTCCCAACTAGGAAACTCGGGAGACATCATCCACCTTTGGCTCCAAGAAAGGTGGACGATAATCTGGACATGGTAGACCATATGGTCTGCACGCTATCCATCTCTCCACTTAAGATAAGTGTGGAGTGTACGGTGATCCTGGGCTACAACAAGTTTGCCATCAAATAGCGAAAAGAAGGCTGGACCTCCCAAGGTCTCCCCCCAACGGAGCAAGACATCTTCACGGCCCAAACATCTCCATATGTGATGAGTCAAGATCATCCTCATATGGTCTCATACCCATCATACGGCTCACCCCATAATAAAATATTGTTGCGCAATAGTGGCCATACCATTTCTCATGTTCCCATCAGAACATGCAATGCAAAAGATGTGAGGGACTCCTCCCTCGGTGGACACACCCGTCCTATGTGTCTCTTCCTCAACCTTGCTCCTCATAAGGCATGAGCAGTAGAATCATGGGGAGAAAATAGGAGCATCATGCTTCTTTGCCATGTGTAACAAATGAGAAGGACAATGGTCCCTCGAGTGCAACCCGGCGTAGCTTGGTGCTCCCCTTTGCCATAGGGGCCAGTAAAAATTGTGGCTGCTCAACCACCGGTGTGTTGCATCAATCTCTCTGAAAGCTTGGGGAAGGTAAATTATACATGAAAAGTGAGCATGTCCTCCATGAGCTCTATCCCCAAGTCCTCCAAAGATAATGACCATTAGCCATGCTTATGGCCCCCACTAAACCATGCGGTCTAGCGAAATGTATGCCTCCTTGGAGCATTTCTCCTACATGTGTATGGTTAAGGGATGCATACATATATTATGTTAGTCATCGGTATTTTTCACTTGTTAGTGATGACTAGATCCATAGCTGAGTTTTTTCTAGAAGCTAAATTCCATATGTCATATACATCATCTAGAAAACCCTCATAAAACTTTTTTCACCCTCCTACTTTTCGGCACACTTGTGTCAAAGTCAAAACTCATTATCACTATCCTATCTGGCTTCGGCCCCTCTTCCCAGTGCAGCATTAGCTCTAAAAGGCAAATCAGGAAATCTGTTTCAAAAGCCTCCCCTAAGTTAGGAAGTGACGCTTTAAGGCATTCACCCTTGGCAACCATCAAAAAGGCCAAAAAATATCTTTGCTATAGACCAATCATGACAGGCCTCCCACTACGCAAATCAAGTTGATCACGGCTCTAAGTCGCGCCACTTACACACCCCTAGGTCTCGGCCTTGTAAACCACGGAGTCTCCAAGCTGATTATTAGGTGTTTCACGGTGTTTTATGGATTCTACAAAGACGGGAAATATAACTTCATCTCGGGGAGAAAATTCTTGAATCTACATTCGGAAAACTGACTGCTTCTCAATGTAAACATGAGCACGAGATATATACGCAAGACGAGTTGCTCATCAAGACCTTGAAACTTCCTTTTAACATGAAAATCACAGAGTAAGAGAAAGACACCTTGTACGCTCGTGGTAATTTTCATGACCAAGAACCTCCTTCGTTTTACAAGCGAGGGTTAGGGCACCTCACCTTCATCCTGGCTTGGAAGGCGGCGGCAATATTGACTTTAAGGATTGCAAAAGCCCGGAGTTTTCTTTTACTGTGATGAAAGCAGTGACTCTGGAAGTTTTATGAGTGTAAGTGATGATCATAACGGGGCTAGAGTACGGAAACAGCCTGATTAAGGGAAAACGAGTTTTGGTCTTGTAAAGTAAGTCATTTGAAGTTTTCAAATCATATGAATTATTAAAACCTTAGAGAGACATATCATTAGTGAAAACAATTCTAATCATAAGCGACCTGTTTGTTTCAACAAGACCAAATTGAAGAAAGGTTGACAAATCATGTCATTACACGGGCGAAGAAAAGGTGGTTGTTTTCAAGAGATTGCTAACCTCCCTACTCACGAGAGATTATCTTTCGAATAATTTGTCATAAGTTGACCAAGGCAAATGGTGACATTTCAGTTCCTAAATAAAAAGCGGTGCGGTGAGGCAGTGACACCTTGACTAGGGTTTTCTGAAGCACGAAGTGATTGCGGCCGAGTAAAAGTATTAATGTTTTCAAGTTTGTTTGCTTACCATCATATCCAAGAAAAAATCCTTGTCGAAGCATATTTATCAAACAATCTTTAGATATTTCACCAAGTGAGAGGCCTCCTTCATTCATAAACGGATGGCGAACGTTAATTGATTTCAAAGATACATTTGAACGAGAGAAAAATGTGAAAGAACGAGAAAAAACGGTACCAACGCCATCGAAGGAGATCAAGCTCATCTCTATGAGTTTTGATAAAAGACAATACCTGATGTTGTACATATTCCCTCCTCCATTTACATTTTATGCCGGTTCCTTTTAAGTACGATTCCGGTGTCTTTTGTCGTCAAAAATCTCCATGTCGTGCTCACGCCACCTTTTCGCTAGAAAATCCCGCGTCCCGAATGTTAAAAACCCGCGATTTAAATATATCGGGCCAAAGCCCCCAAGTCCCTGCGCCCTCTTTACGGTCTCATCGTAGGACCGAGCCCCAGGCTACTTCGAGGCCAAAAAGAAAGCGAGGCTTATTGTTTATATTCGGGCGTGATATCCACGCGTCTAGATCACATTATATCAACGGAGCGGTGTAGGTATATGTGGCGGGCCCGCACGCGAGAAACCGACGATATACCCCCCCCGCACCACTTACCCCAAGCCGGTGGTATTTACCGCGAGGGCGACGATCCCCATACGAAGCGCCACGTGTCGTTGGTACGGGCTATGAAAGCAGCTCTCCCCACGCGTTCGGTCTACACCATCGGCTGGGCGGCGGGTGTGTGAACCGGCGGATCTCCCGATCTCCATCCAACGACGACGGAGGTGCATCGAGTTGCCCGCTTGCGTTCACGCATGTTTGCCACGTCTGTGGCCCACCATCATGCCATCCATGCCCACTTTTAGCCAGATTGATCGGTGTTTGCCATCTTACGGTCTTGAGTCCGATCTCTCCCTTTCGTCGACTCCTTTGCCCGATGGGTCCTCCACTGCTCTCCCGTGCACCAGTGCTACATGCCCGTGTATCGTGACGTCACCCCATTATATGTATATATATATGTGTGTGTGTTTGTTTATATGTTTTTATTTTTCGTTATTCCTTCCTCACGACCAAACTATTTTATGCACTCCGCTTGTTTACTCCATACCTACATTGCTTTTCTTCGCCACCACTGCGTGTTCCGAGTCCCACTGTTCGTGTCGCGGCGTCGTCCTCATCTCCACCTCCATCGTCCCCGCCTCCATCTGTGTCGATTTTTCTAATATTTTGTGGGTGTTGCAGGTTTCAATATAATAGGAGGGCGTTTTAATTCGACGCCGCCGTTACAAGGTTTAAAGCCCATAAAAAGGACGCATTTCTTGACGAAGTTTAATAAAGAAAATTTCGAGGGTAGGTGCGTGGAAAATGAACGCCATTAAGAAGACAAAGAAATGCATTCACAGAACCCTCCGGAGAAATTCACCACACGTAAAGATCCGGATTCAAATCCAAAATCGAAGACGAGGTACGGTACGGGGAATGCGAGATTATCTCAAGTCTCTTACGGCGACGATTTTCCCTCGGCTACGGGCGGCACATTGTATATATTTTATTATCATGTCTTGTATATAGGAGATTTTCATCTCCCGGCATTTTATTGATCTGATTGTAAAGTACATTTAATTATAGTCGGTCATTCATAGGGAGGGCGCGAATGTTTTCCGCCATTTTGGTTCAAGTTGAGTCATTAAATGTGCTTCTTCCTCCTCTCTAAGATACTCTATATTCCCTATAAAAGCTCAAAGAAGACAATTATAAGGCTTAGATTTCTATTGTAAGTAGTAACGAGAAGACCTGTATACATTTTTTGTGATATTTACGTATGAAGAAGCGTCGAGCCGTAGGGTCTCGGTGAGGAGGGTTATGAGCATGTGATTATGGTCTGCAGTATCTCACGGTATGTAATTTCCCTTATGTGTTAATACAATATCTTTTCCATGCTATTTGTCTTCTTGTATCATGCTCTAGAATGCGAGTGGCTCACTAGTTTGTAGTAAGGATTCATCACTTAGTGATACCCTTCTTGGAATTAGTCAGCGCTTTAAATAGGCTAATCCATGATATCATTCCATGTTCACTCTTTCCATATTTTTACGCTACATTAATTTGCTTGAGGAGGGTGCTTTTAAACGCCATTGTCATATAAGGATTCGTAGAATTGGTGCTTGTATATGGTTTTGTTATGTATCAAAATTGTCAGTCTCATACTGACTAATGTCTTCTTATGTTCCTCATTGCACTCACTTGCGATATCTGATTTATGTGATATATCATTTGAGCTTGGCCCTCTTTACGTGGCAGTCTCTGTAGCTAAATCATCTTTGCTCTTGGAGTTTTACATGATGTTCCTACATTGTTCTTGTCTTTGTACTAGCTTCGAGAGAGGCTTGGACCAATTCAAAACTAATTTCCTTGTTTAGAACAAGAGATAGTAAAGCGAGTTCTTGGATTGACAACTTAAACTAAAAGGGCTCCTTGCTATATTAAGATGTCCTAGGCAGTACGTGGCAACTCTAAGTGTCTGCAGGGGTGAGAAAATCATCCCTGACACACGGCTCCAACAAAATAAATTTTGAACGGTAGTGATAAGATGAGTCATTGCACGGGTGAAAGGACATAATAGTGATTATGTTTCAAAGTCTTGATGCTGCTCAATCATAAAAAAATGTCCTTGGTCGCTTTGCACGGAAGTTGACAAAGAAATTTTGAGGTTTTCTCTTCGAGAAAGGTATTGAAACTAGACTCGATGTTTCATAAGCATGCAAAATGAATTTTTACTATACTTTACGTTTAAAGGAGAAGGTTTTAACAAAATATAAAACATGTTATTTATAGAAGGTTAATGGTACCATATTAGTGCATTACGAATAAGGGAGGGGGTGTTAGGAAAGGCACCTTTTTAGGCAGAGAATGATAAACATAGGTGAGGTCTGGCTAACGATTTTGCACCTCTAATAAAAATCGGTTCACGGTGGGCATCATTAACTGCGGAACATTAAAACAGGTATGTAAGCCAGCATCACAAAGGTGGACGGCTTCCCTTTGAAAACAAATCAAGATACTCTCTTGCTACAATTTGAATAAGGGTAAATCGGTAAGTTCTAGATACGGTATGAAAGATTTCCATTACCTTTGAAGCACGAGAGTAAACTTATAAGGCGACAGGTTTATCATCATTGGAGAAAGGTTGTGAAAACGAGATAATCAAAATGGTAAAGGGGTCTTGATCTCGAAACAAACTGCTGCCATCATGGTGAAAAGGAAGCCAAGCATTTATCAAAAAGGCCATCCTTCATAAACAAAGTAAAGGACACGCATCCTCTGATCATAAAGAATGCCTTGAAATAGCTCATCACGGTGGAAAAGAAGGCAAAGTACATTTGTTTTCCAAAGAAATCACTCCTATAACAAAGTCAAAAATACCCCAACATTATATTTTGAGTAGAGGAAAGGTGTTAGAAGAAGCGCCCTTGAGTATAGACGGACGATGAAAGAGTTTAAGTGAATGAAAGCGGGAAAGCGGTGTACCCACGATCGAAAAGAGGCTCAAATATCTCATCTCAACAAATACCAAAAAGGGATAGTAAAATTTGCATAGGTATTGAATCATAATACCTCGCCACGGTAAAATTAGGGTTAAGGAGCGCCGGGCGGTTTGTTTCAAAATGATTTTATGACCAAAAGAGATGATATTTACAAAAGTGAGAGAGGTTTTTGTCCCTAATAGGTTCAAAAATAAAAACCTCCTTCAGTTTCTACACAGGTATCATGGTTTGTGAGAAACGTAGGATATCCGTAAGAATTTACGCACCGAGTTCATCATTTTGACCGGTAGGACGGTCAATTTTGAACAAAAAATTTACTCCAAATGAAAAAATTCAAGTTTTTATGGAAAATAGACTTCCATAGCTTTCTAATGAGCCATCTCAGGCCAAATTCCGACAACGAAGGCATCCAAAAGTAGATTGCGATCAAAACGCTATGTTTTCACTGACATTCACCATTTTTTACCGGTGATGGGACAATCAGTTTTTGAACACCAAAATGGACACCAAATGAAACAAATAAAGAATATTTGGAAATTAGACTTCCCTATCTTTCTAAAGAGCCATATTTTCCCAATTCGACACCGGAAGGCATTCAAAAACGGCCTACAAACGACTCGATGCATTTACGCACCGGGATTCACTAGTTTTAACCGGTGTTGGGAAAATAAATTTTTGAAGGATCAAATGGACACCAAATTAAAAAAATCAAGTTTTATGGAGAGTATACTTCCACAGCTTTCCAACGAGCCATCTCGGCCTTGCGATTCTGACACGGGAAGGCCTTCAAAATGGACTGAAAACTTGCGGCAGCTCTGGAAAAGTACCGTAACTGTGCACAAAATTTACAGAATACCTTTGCGCGGCAACTGTAGTAGCCCTTGGCACTCCTGTAGAAATGGTCAAGAAACTCACTTAAAAACCTTCAAAAAATCTTTATAAATCTGCTCAAACAGTTAAACAAGGGCTGCCACATCCATTTTTGAGGGTCTTGTTACAATTCAAAGTGATGTGTTGAATGTTTTGAAGAATTTGTCACTATGGGAGGTTAGAGGAGTGATTCGACGAAAGCACCAAGAGCCTAAAGTTTGCCCTTAAAAATGCCAAAACATCACACTCCTATTTTAGTAGGGTTTTCAAATCATTAAGGACATCCCAACTACTTTAGCACAAACCTAAGCTACGTCGGTACATGTATGCATTGGTAAAAACGGTGGTAAGGGAAGGTTGATGTTTTTGTTTAAAATATCCAGGCATGCAATAGCTTTGTTTGCCCGGCTTGTTGTCATAGTAAAGTAATGTGTTTGATGAATGAAAAAAGACCATACAAATTGCCCTCAACACGGTATTGAAAGGCTCGAGGCACTATTTTAGAGAGAAACACGGTATTTGGAAAAGTAAAACAATGACCTAATTTCATGAACAATGATCATTGAAAAGGTGTTTTTATCCTTGTCAAAGGTCATCTCTATATGGTGAAAAGCAAATTCAAAGCTACCTCTTTATCCATAAAACAAACTTTGGGGTGTGAAGGAAGGCTGAAGTGTTGCATTTGAAGGTGTTTTGTCGAAAATGCAATGGCCAAAGGCAGTGATTGCAAAATGAGTGTTTTGTTTTGAAAAGGAGTGGCTTGTTGTTATTCGAGCTGCTTTACAAAACCTTTGTTAACACATCAAACTTTAAAAGCCCTATCACCCTGTCTATAAACGATCACCTTTGTTGTATATACACCTTGTTTGATTGTGAAATAGTGTTGAAGATATTTGATTGAAAGGCATACCAATAAGGAGAGCGAGTTTTGAAGCTAAGAAGATTGTGTTTGACCTTCTTCTAAAAAAGGACAAGGGTGTCCCCATGTCCTCAAAACATCCTGGAAGCGAGTACTCTTAAACACAATACCCAAGAAGATCTTTTGACTATGTTCATATTTTTGAGTTTATTGGTATTAAAGTGCTACAAGGCCTTTGTAATCACATCAAAAGCATTACAAATTTGTCACCTTATCCTATCGCAGAAGCCTTTGAGCGCCTTAGGTACACATTGTGATTAACGTTTTCATATGGTTGAATCCTTTGATGGAGTGGCTTACTCCAGAGGAGGGCTTAGGTGTTTTGAAATAGAAGTTTATGGTTTTACTTTTGGTGAAGTACATGGATTCTGTTGTGTCCTCGCGAAAACATCGGAAACGAGGCACCCTACTACAAAACACGAAGAGTCCGCCTTAGTGTGTTTCTTTAATTGGCTGTGTTTTGGTGAAATTTTATTGTTGAGTGGCATACAAAGAGAAAAGGCAGGTATTTTGAAAGGGAGCATAGTGAGGCAAGAGGTAAGGTGAAGGAGAACAAGGTGATGAAAAGCGACGCCATGAAGAAACTCAAAACGGTGATGAAAAAGGAGGCCCTGAAAGTACCCGGCACGGAAAGAGGAGAAAGGCACATCAGATCTTGACATTTTGGCATCGGCTTCGGAGCATATCGCTAGGGACCCTTGACGGTCATGCGCGCCAATTTTGGGCCCATTTCGACAACTTTTTGTTTTTTTGGCATTTTTTGAGAGTTTTGGTCGAAAACTCATAATTTCGCCATTTCGGTTTGAGGGATTTGTCAAGGGAGGATGATACCGAGTTGATGCCATAATTTCATGATTGGTTCTAAACCAATTTTCGAGAGCATTTGGAGATCATTCACCCCCTCAAATTGGCGAAAAATGCTCACTTTTTGCACAGTCTGCCCGGCATATCGGCCTTTCTGCAATTTCCTGGCTTTTTACACACGGTACAGATTTGGAAGACCTGGGCATCGGATTGAGGTGATTTCAGTTGCACCGGAAATTAGACACAAAGAGCTTTCCAACGGGCCATCATGAGCCCGTTTTGACCTTTGGGAAAGGCTGCCAAATGTTTCCGGCAAGTCGGGGGGACCTTTCCCCGATATAAATTTGAAGTATTTTTGTAATTTTTGAACCTCAAAAATGCCTTTCCAAATGTGCCGTTTGGCTATTTTTGCCACCTAGAATGGTGCAAAGTCAATATAATTTCCGTTTTTTAGCATTTTTTAGATATTTTGTAAGATATTTTGTGCTTGGGCTTTGCAAAGCCTCAAGGACAAGTTTGAATATTTTGATTGGGCAGTGGGATCGCTAGTTGCACCATGAGGTTTTCCTCACTTGAGCCTATTTATTCACAAGGCTTCATTGTAAAAACAAGGTGAACTTGAGAGAAGAATCAATATATTGGTCATATGAGCTTTAGAAGAACATACTTGTGTTATGATTTTGAGTACCTCTTGGATGCTTTTGATGAATGATGAAGGATTGTTAGTGGATTCCATGACATGGTAGAATGGTATAGTGTTTCTTGCTTTGTTGTTGTCTTCTAGTTTTCATTCATGATACATGCTTCTTGTTGCTATAGATCGGTAGAGATTAAGTTTGAGATATGCCCATGGAGGCACCTCAAAATTCACGAATCTTCATAACTTTATGTTTTCTTCTTCCTTAGTTATACTAAAGAATTCTTAACTGCTCTTTAGTAACTTAAGGTATTATTGCTAGTTTTATTCATAAGTTCTATGTATGTTGAGTAGGATGTATGGTGTACCTGCCTACCTATGATTGTCCATATTTACACATCCATAAAACTATCTCTTTGAGCTGATTAGCTTATCATCTTGTTGAACCAAGGAGGCCTAGTCCCGATCTAGCCCTTTGCCTAAAACTATGAGGATTTGTTTGTCGAAATGCCCAATAACTTAAAGGCTTGTGTTTAGGCATTCGACATAGTATTTTGAGTTGTTAGTCCATCTTATGTGTTTTCCCCAAAGAGTCGATAGCCATTTCTGAAGTTAGAAGGTCTTATACTTCTATGCATGGCTGGAATGTTTGATTTCTATGTATTAATTAGCTCATAGTTACATTTAGCATGATTAATGGCTTAATTTATAACATGTTTATATGCTATCAACTAGTTACACTTGAAATCCCTCGTCTTTCACAAACTTGATGTCCATTTACTCCATTTTGCCCAAAGATCCCCTTCTACGTGAATCAAATCCTTCTCCCAACAACACCCATCATCATGCGATAGCTTCCTTGACACATTTGACCCTGTGATTGATCTAACTTATTGTTATCCATTTTTATATCTTTGATCAGTTTTATCCCTCACAAACTTAAAAAACCAAAAATAAAAAATCTCACTTCATAACTAGCCTAATATCAGAACACCATAAGCAAACACACCGACATCTTTTACACATATGAGAGAGCCCTCTACGAGTCCGAGAAGGCTAGGTCCTTGGGCTCCCAAAGCTTGGTTTGATGTTACATCATCATTTAGCTCATAATCGCCAAATCATGGGACCCTAACATAATGACGATCACGGTGGGACCTATAGAGTAAATGACGATCTAACAAACTCTTATGAACTCTTTATTTCTTCAAAACTACACTCGGACCATCGGCCTTTAGAATCATCTGAGTCAACTCTCTGCATTTCACCATCTTAGCAAAGTGATGAATCAGGTTTATAACACTCTTACAAACTAGGCGGCACATAAAACTCAAAAAACCCCAAAAACTCCCTTAGATTGGTTTTTTACAGTATTGGTGGTGGACCATACACATATACCTCAAAACAACTAAAAATCCACCTGGCGACTCCACTAGCCTCCAGTAGGCCTTACTACTTTGCTAAATTTTAGAATACCATCGATTTAGCCACCTCATCACGACCCTAACATAATGGCGATCACGGTGGGACTGCGAGTGATTAAAAAAATTAGTTTCCCTCATCTTTAGAGATCTTTAAGAATACTAGCTGATTGACTTATCCCATAGCTCCACTAACATAATGGCGATCACGGTGGGACTTTGAGTATTAAACAACTTAGTTTCCCTAATCTTTAGAGACTTTTGAGAATATTAGTTGGCTGACTTATCCCATAGCTCACTAACATAATGGCGATCACGGTGGGACTTTGGTCAAACATCCTAGGTATCCCTTAGGAACTCTCAAAATCTCGATCAAACTTAGAAGAGAAGAATCTGGTTGTCTCACCATCCTAGCAAAATGATGACTCGGTACATGGGACACTCTTCCCGAACCTTAGGATTACATAAAAACTCAAAAAACCCCAAAAAACTCCCTTAGATTGGTTTTTGATAGTATTGGTGGTGGACCATACACATATACGTCAAAACAACTAAAAATCCACACAGCGACTCCACTAGCCTCCGATGAGCCTTACTACCTTGCTAAAATTTAGAATTCCATCCAGGTTAGCCACCTCATCGCCCACCCTAACATAATGGCGATCACGATGGGACACGAGTACATGACCGGTCTAGCGAACTCTTATAGACTCTTTATTCCTTCAATCCTAAACTCGGACAACGGGCCTTTAGAATCATTTAGTGTAAACTCTCTTGTTTCACCATCTTAGCAAAGTGATGAATCGGGTTTATAACACTCTTACATCTTTCGTGCACATAAAACTCGAAAAAACCCGCAAAAAAAACTCCCTTAGATTGGTTTTTGACGGTATTGGTGGTGGACCATACAAATATACCTCAAAACAACTAAAAATCACAGCGGCTCACTAACCTCTAGTAAGGCCTTCTTGCTCCACTAAAATCTAGGCCACTATCCAATCGAGCCACCTCGCCATACCTAACATAATGGCGATCACGGTGGGACAAAATCGTAAACTTAGATTCCCTAGACCTTAAGAGACCTTAAAGAATACTATCTGATTGACTTGTCCACTACTCACTAACATAGTGACACTCACGATGAGACCTTCCAGGAGTTAGTGACAATCTAGAAATACACCTTAGTAACTCCTGAAGTCTCAATCGAAGCTTAGTAAAATTTAGATATTGTACGAAGAGTAGAAAATAGCTTTTTTCACCATCTTAGCAAAATGATGAGTCGGTTATAGAAAACTTTTCCAAACCTTGTGGCGCATAAAACTCAAAAAACCCCAAAATACTCCCTTAGATTGGTTTTTGTCAATATTGGTGGTGGACCATACAAGTATATCTCAAAAAAACTGATAATCCACACGGCGACTCACTAACCTCTAGTAGACCTTCTTATTTTGAAACTCTAGGTTACTGTCAAATGGAAGCTTTATCATGGCTCACTAACATAGCGGGAGATGGTGGGACACTAAGTACATGATAGTCTAGCAAACTCTTACGAGACTCTTTGGTCCTTTAGATACTTAAGCAAGCAAAGCGGCCCATAGACCCATTTAGAGTAAACTCTTTTTGTTTCTCATCACCCTAGTAAAGTGTTGAAACAAGTCTGGGATACTACTTTAAACCATAGAGTGCACATAAAACTCAGAAAATCCAAAAATATTTCCGGATTAGTTACCGGTGGTGGACCATAGCTATCTTCACAAAAAACAACCCGGTTCCACCTGGCGACTCCACTAGCCCATCCCTTTTACTTTTTGACCATCCTTCACCTTAGTAGAACTTTAGAGAGACCACTCATCGAGCTTACTCATCAATACCATCCTCTCTAAATTCTAAACCCGAAATACGGCTTCACAAAGAATCAACACCGAGATCCCATCCAGACCCAAATCCCCCTATCATAGTAGATGACCCGAGAGAAGATTACGTGGCAAGCACGAGCGACCATCTGAAACTGCGGTAGACCCATCAGCAAAACCAGATTAATACCTATATTAAACATCTCACTATCCTACGATTCACCTTTTGAATTAGAATCATCGAACTCTTTTCGAAGCGAGGTCTCATAGTAAAATAAACTTTGACGATCTTGAAACCTTAGACCAATCACACGGTCATAGTGAAAGCCTCACCTTCTACTCCCCCCGATTTTAACTTCTCTGTCATTTTTGGTTCCCATCATCCCGGATCTTCTCAAAACCGGATCACTAGTCCAAGTTCATCGCCACACTGTTCAAACACCTCATCTCATCCCATAGTCCTCATCTTGTACATCATCCATTAGCTCCCGCATCGCCAAGCGGCTTTGGTACGCACCTTTGGTGTTGCCACCGCCTTTGGCTCCTCTCTGATATCAAGACAAAATCCCACACTTTCTGCAGGAGAAGACACCACCACACCTCAACAACATATAAGTAGGATGATTGATGCTTATGAATACACGGAGGTACAAGCGAGACCGTCGAATGAGAATATTCGCCTGGCTTTGGGTGGTGAACCCAAAACATGGTTCAAAAGCTTGACTCCAAACAACATCCACAACATCCCAGAACTACATCAAATCTTGAGAAATAGGTGGGAAATCTGAAGGAACCCTATTCAAATCATCGAGAATATAACAACCTAAAACGGGAAAATGGGGGAAAGTGTCCGGGCATGCGCACTAGGTTCAATAGTGTGTATAACGCCCTCCCGCCTCACTTCAAACCCCCACTTGGTTTAATCTTGGCGAAATTCCCCGAGGGTTTTGATCCGGACATAAACATATCATACGAGAGGCAAGGATCCCCCTAACCTAGAGGAAATGCAACAAATAGCCATAAAAACGAAGCCAACTTAGCGAGAAAAAAAGAGCCGGGACTAGATTAGAAGTAAAAGTCCCATATAGAGATAAGGTCTCCACTTCATCTCCTTCCCTAGATCCTAGAATATGTATTTGATCGAATCCATCACAAAGATGTGGGAAAAAATGAGTGAAAAAGTGCCTCTAGGGACAACCAACTAAACCTTCAAAACCGGAAGCAAGGCTTTAGAAAAGATCGGGTCAAAATAAACCAAGAGGAAATGATCAGCGAGATCAGACCATCCTTCGGTCGAGAATTATGTTGATGAAGAGAATAAGGATACCGCACCCATTGATGAAAATCATTGGAAACTCATAGGTTCGATAACGAGGTAAAAAGGTTTACCTCTAGCGAAGAAGAGCAAGGATTATGCTCCCAAGTCGAGGACGAAACCGACTATGAAGATCACAAGATCACCTTATGGAATTTTCGAATGCCATTATAGAAGCTCATAGGCGGTATAACCTTAGAAGCGAAAAAACCCCAGAGACCACTCCAAGAAGAGTAGCCACGACAACGCTAAAACCTCTGACACCATCCTTAAAAAAGCCACGGATAGAAACAAAATTATGGCTAAGAAAAATTGTGTCTAAAGATAAATCTATTCAAACAAGTCTTAGCTCGGATACTCCTAGTACCTCCACAAAAAAATCCCGAAAGTATTTACATCGAACAAGGTCTCAAACCGAATCAACAAATTAAGAGCATAGAAAAGGTCATGCTCGAAAAATTTGAAACAAATACGCCCAAACTACAAATTCCTTTTAGTTTTGAAGGGGAAGTTTCGAAATAAAATTACCATACCCTTCTTGAGCTAATAGCTGGCCAGATAGGTATGAATCTCAAATTTTCAAGTTTTGACATAGGGAGCAAGGAAAATACTTTAAATCTGAGCGAAAACAAACGAGGCTCTTATAAGCCCGAAAATAGAAGGAATTGATATCAAGAAGGATGTTTCTCCTTCATGTGAGCACAGACATACGGAACAGATATTACATAATGCCATGTTAGATTAGTGCACCTCCCATAAACTCATGCCTAAAGCGAGTCATGGAAAACCTGGGACTAGAAGTAACTCAACCTGCGGTAACTTAAGCAGTCATGGAAAAAAATACTCCATTTATTCCACTCATTCCAATTTAGATTCTTTTATCTTATACAATGAAAGTGATATAAACAAACGGATAATGGAAAAGAGGAAGAAGCTCTCAAACCATCGAAATGCATTTTCGGGTTACTAGATGCGAAACTAATAACCAAAACTTCTACGATCTTTCTCACGGTAATCCACTGTATCATAAGTCGGAAAGAAATCGATTTATTAAATCAAGTTGAAGAAAATAATCGCGGTCAATGTACATGATGCAGTGACATTGCTTATGTTAATGATTCTCAAATGTTTGATCAATATGTTGACTTATGATTTCCAAACGAGAAGCTAACTTTGCGAAGATTAGGTTTGATTTTCGGAGGAAGCTCAGTTTCATAAACTTGAGAAAAGTGAGCAGCCATTACGAGGTCATCTATAACAGCGATAAGGAGAGCCTTGAGAGTTCAAGTAAGTGAAGAGTCTCGGACTCTTGACTCTCATATGATCATCAAATATAACATTCACATTATTGGAAATCTCACTAGGTTTTCGGCTTTGATGATGAGGTTGAGGAAGATGGTGAAATTCTTGAGCATATTGTGAATGAGAATCCTTTGCACAGAAATGGTTGAGAAATCATATTGGACATAGAATCTTCCTTAACTCTAGATTTACGGTCTGCCAGTTCATTGAGTTACAAATTGCGGATGAAGAAATAGAGGTTGATAAACACATGAGAGTTGTCACACTATCCTTTTCAAGATAATTTGTCAAAGTGTATATCGACCTAATGACCTTCACCACCCGGTTCCGGCCATACTATCAAAACACATCATCTTGGAAGAAAACTGCTTTGCAATACATGATGAGTCGACGGTTCGAGTGATCATGAAGAAGAGTTGCTTTACCGGGGGGTCCCAAATATAGCCAAGTGGAAGAAAGAGTAGTCTTAAATGAATCCTATATCTCAAATCCTCTAGATCGGAGTATTATTCCAAGATCCATTTGTTGTTTTCCTTGAGAAGTCGAAAGAGTAGTCTTGAATGAATCCTATATCTCAAAACCTCTAGATCAGGTATTATTCCAAGATCCATTTGTTGTTTTCCTTGAGAAGTCGAAAGAGTAGTGGGTTTTATCATGAACAAGTTCTTGCCAAGAATGAGAAAAAGCTTAAGCACTCTTGTCTAGAAACAAACCAAGTGGGAGTGGCCTTTTCATTATTTCTGCATCATGAAAGAACTAAACCATAATCCCCCATGTGATCATCTACTTGACTGGTTGCATTGGAAAAGAAGAGTTCACCAAATATATGTTGTGTACGATTTAGATTAAGGTAGAAAGACGATTAGAAAATAAGCTCGGCTTTGTGAGCACCTTTTCATTTGTAGTTTGTTTAAAGAAAAAATGAAAAAAACAAAAAATACCAAAACAATAAAAGTAGAAAAAGGAGGAGGCGGTTTCTAAAAAACGGTGGTAAAGCCCCATGTTCGAAAAAACGAGTCCTTCGGAAAGTGCGCAATTCTAAATGACGCTACTGGCAGTTCAATGTCTTGTTCGAGTGTCTAGCCTAATCATAGGCGAGCATGTTTAAATTTATTTCTTTGATAAGTTAGTGAGTGAAAAAGATAGTCGACATTGTGTAAAAGATTGACTTATCACGGAGTTTAGATTAGGGAGAGATTAAGTTTCCTTGCCTAAAAACAGAACCGAAAGGAGAAGCGAGGGATGAAAAATATATTGTACATCTTAGCCCCGCTTGTCTACATTCCCTTTGTTGCAAAATAACATTTGTGTGCGGCTTGTCTTTTATGCCGCAAATGCATGACAAAATAATTTGCTAATCTGGTTGATCATCTTTTAATTTCATGTTTTAGATTAGAGAATAAAATCATCCATTGCTTAATCTTGTGAGTTGATCTAGCATAGGTAGAGTAATGAAGGAGTTCATCGGTGTCCCGAACTCCGGTAGATATAAGAGTAGAAATAGATAGGTTCATTTTGCAAAAAGAAAAATATACATTGTCAAAAGTGCTAGTTGAGAATGCGCCAAGAGAAAAATGTTAGAAAAGATAGTGGGGTAGGTAGAAGTATCATTGATGTTAACCATCTTGTCACTTTTCAGAAATAACATCAAAGAAGGGTGAATTTTTGCGCCAATGGATTGAGCCTTTGGTCTTCATAAGCCAAAATGCCGAGATTACAGACACCTCGTGAGGAGTTGCCCTCCCCAAATGGAGCCAGCACAGTAGTCATCGATATTTTTCACTTGTTAGTGATGACTAGATCCATGGTGAGTTTTCTAGAAGCTAAATTCCATATGTCATATCTGTCATCTAAGAAAACCCTCATAAAACTTTTTAAGCCCTCCTACTTTTCGGCCTTGCATGTCAAAGTCAAAACTCATTATCACTATCCTATCTAGCTTGACCCCTATTTGGTCTACCCATCGGCTCTAAAGGCAAATCCAAGTACGTTTCAAAAGCCTCCCCTAAGTTAGGAAGTGGCGCTTTAAGGCATTTCACCCTTGGCAACCATCAAAAGGCCAAAAAAACCTCCATCTTCTATAGACCAATCATGACGGGCCTCCCACTGCGCAAATCAAGTTGATCACGGCTCTAAGTGCGCCGCTTACACCCCTAGGTCTCGGCCTTTGCATAAACCATAGTCTCGATTATTAGGTGTTTCACGAGTGTTTTATGGTTCTAAAAAGACGGGGAAATATAACTTCATCTCGAGGAGAAAATTCTTGAATCTCGACGGAAGAACGGTATTTCTCCAATGTAAACGCGAGAGCACGAGATATGTACGCAAGGCAGAGGGTTACTCTATCGAAGACCTTGCGGCTTCCTTTCGACATGAAAGTCACGGTAAGAGAAAGACACCCTTTGTCACGGCAAACACGGTAATTTGTCATGACCAAGAACCTCCTTCATTTACAAGCGAGAGGGTTAGGGCACCTCCTTCATCCACAAGCGAGAGGGCGGCTGGCCAGCCCAACTTTAAGGATTGCAAAAGCCCGGAGTTTGCTTTTCTTGAATAGTGAAAACGGTGACTCTAGTTTTAGGTGTAAGTGATGATCATAATAGGGATAGAGTACGAAGCATGCAAGTTAAAGGGAAAACGAGTTTTGGTCTTGTAAAGTAAGTCATTTAAGACTTTTCAAATCATATGAATTATTAAAACCTTAGAGAGACATATCATTAGTGAAAAAATTCTAATCATAGCGACTGTTTGTTTCAACAAGACCAAATTGAAGAAAGGTTGACAAATCATGTCATTACACGAATGAAGAAAAGGTGGTTGTTTTTCAAAGGGTGCTAACCTCTCCTCACGGAGATTATCTTTCAAATAATTTGTCATAAGTTGACTAAGGCAAATGGTGACATTTCAGTTCCCCTCGGCAAAAGCGAGTGTAGTGAGACGGTGACACCTTAAATAGGGTTTTTACGAGAAGCACGAAGTGATTGCGAGCGAGAGGTAAAAGTATTAATGTTTTAAGTTTGTTTGCTTACCATCATATCCAAGAAAAATCCTTGTCGAGCATGTTTATCAAACAATCTTGAGATATTTAACTGTGATGAGAGGCCTCCTTCATTCATAATGAGATGGCCAAAACGTTAATTGATTTCAGTGCATTTGAGCAGAAAGGAGAAAAATGTAGAGAGAACAAAAAGGAAAAGCGAGGGGGTACCCTTTGCCATCGAAAGGAGATCAAACTCATCTCTTAACAAGGTTTTGATAAAAGACAGTGGCTCCAACAAAATAAATTTTGAACGATGGTGATAGAGTCAGGGTATTTTGAGGGTGAAAGGACATAATAGTGATTATGTTTCAAAGAAATCTTGATGCAGTCAATATAAAAGAATGTCCTTGGTCGCTGCAATTGACAAAGAAAGTGTTGAGTTTTTGCTCTTCCCACGAAAGGTATTGAAACTAGACTCGGTGTTTCATAAGCATGCAAAATGAATTTTGCTATACTTTTTGTTTACGGAAAGGTTTTAACACAAATATAAACATGTTCTTTATAGAAGGTTAATGGTACCATATTAGTGCATTCTGAATAAGGAGGGGTGTTAGGAAAGGCACCTTTTTAGATAGAGAATGATAAACATAGGTGGAGGTGGCTATGAGTTTGCACCTCTAATAAAAATCAGTTTCACGGTGGGCATCATTAACTGCGGAACATTAAGAGCAAGGTAGTAAGCCAGCATCACCAAGGTGGACACCTTCCCTTTGAAAACAAATCAAGATACTCTCTTTCCTGATTTTGAATAAAGCGTAAATCGGTAAGTTCTAGATACGGTATGCAAAGATTTCCATTACCTTTGAAGCACAAGGTAAACATAAGGCGACGGGTTTTATCATCATTGGAGAAAGGTTGTGAAAACATATAATCAAAATGGTAAAAAGGGGTCTTGATCTAGAAACAAACTCTGCCATCATGGTCAAAAGGAAGCCAAGCATTTGTCAAAAAGGCCATCCTTCATAAACAAAGTAAAGGACACTTATCCTCCTGCTCATAAGAGAATGCCTTCAAATTGTTGTGTAACCAACTCAAAAAGAGAAGAAAAGAGATATAAACGCCTTAGAAATGAGCCACTTCGAGGGGGCAACCTCCAATACATTACATAAATGAACAATTCTTGGATGATACAATTCACAAAACCTCCTTTCTATATATAGGAGTCCATGGGGCCATAATGTAATCCTAGTGGGCCACAATGTAATCCTAGCCGACCTAACAATAATAATTTAAGGGCACGATAATAACAAAATGAGAATTTACAAAATTTTAATAATAACAATAAGGGAGGTTTACACTAACAATAATAAGGGGCTATACTAGTGATATAGGGACTGGCACTGTGCCCCTCTCCTTGAAAAAAGTGTTGTCCTCGGCTTACTTGGGCCTTTCCGGGTGTACATGTAAAATTCTCATCCTCCCATGTAGAATCTTCGGTGGGTAAGTTCTTCCACTTGATGAGATACTACGAAATTGATCGATTAGTAGTTGTCGAGTTCTTTTTTCTATGTTGCTTACCGAGGTTCCAATATGATCTTCCTTCCCCATCGAAGTTACGCATCTTGTTTGGGCGGAAGATTTTCACCTATAACCTTCTGCTAAGCATGAAACATGGAAAAGCTGGATGTACTCGCGAAAGAGAAGCGAGAAGCTCCAATTTGTATGCCATAGTACTGATCTTTTTGCAACACCTTGTAAGGACCATAGTACTTTGGCGATAATTTATTATCCCGCTTCTTTGCTTGCTTGAGGGACATTTGTTTGTATGGTTGTAGCGTAAAAAATACCCAATCTCCTACATCAAAACTTCTCTCGCTACGATGTTGATGCACTTTTGTTGTTTCATTCGATTTTGTGCACGAATTCGAGTTATCCTTTAAAGTTGGAGAACTTCTTGCTGATGCTCGATGTGATCTTCCTTGCTTTGAATGTCCAATTTCCCTTAAAGATGATGTGATGGATGGTGGATGATATCCATAAGTGCCATAAATGGGGTCATTTCTTTGCAGTATGGAAGAGTGTTATACCACCATTCGGCGAAGAGGTAACCACTTAACCCATTGTGTTTGTTTATCGGATACAAAACAACGAAGATATCCTTCCAAACATTTATTTACTATCTCGAGTTTGACCATCGGATTGAGGATGATAAGATGAGCTATGAGCTAATTGAGTACCCAAACGAAAAATAACTCGATCCCGAAAAATTTCCGAGTAAAAATGGGATCTGCATGCGCTCACAATAACCCTTGGGCTTCCATGTAGCTTTTGAATTGTCCATAAATGTAGTAGCAAGCGTACTTGCTTTAAATGGATGAGATAATGCCTGGTGTGCATACTTGGTAAGTCTATCAACTACCACCATGATGACACTCTTTCCTTCGGACTTAGGTAAACCTGTGATAAAATCCATTGAAATCTCCTCCCAACGTTATTTTAGAATGGATAAAGGTTGTAGAAGTCCTCGGGTCTTAATTGTTTCCACTTTTGTTGGAAAACCAAACATTACGCCACAAACTTTCGAATATCGGACAAGGCCATCCCAAAAAAATTCTTTCTTCACCATATTGGTAAGTTTTTAAAAATCCACAGTGTCATGTAAAGGAGAAGTGTCCAATTCCGGAAGAATATTTTGTTTTAGTTGGGAATTCTTACAAAGATATAAGCGATCTTTGTACCATAGAGAATCATTTTTCCAACTAAATGTATGGAATGTACTAGGATCTTAGCTATGACTTTTTGAATGAGTATCCATACATCTTTGTCCTTCTTCCATTCATCTCTTGCTTCGGTTATCGATACGGTTGGATAATAGAAATGGCACAAAGCAATGCTTCCACCTCTTCATTCTTTCTTGAAATTGCATCTACGGCAACATTCAACTTTCCTTTTTGTAGATTATTTCAAAGTGGTAACCCAACATCTTTAGCCGGCCATTTTTCTTCATTCTTCGACGATAGTCTTTGTTTCAAAAAGTGTTTAAGACTATCATGATCAGTTTTTACCTTGAAGTGTCTTCCATTCAGTAAGTTCACCATTTCTTTAGTGCATGTAGTATTGCTAACATTTCCTTCTCATAAATAGGTTTCTGTAAATACTTTCCTTTGATTGGACGACTTTCAAAAGCAATGGGTCTTCCTTCCTTACGTAAAGTTTGCACCAATTCCATTTTACGAGGCATCACATTCCACAATAAAGGTTTTTGTAGAGTACGAGTGTAGCTAAGACCGGTACTAGGCACATTGCCTCTTTAAGACGTTCGAAGGCCTTAGTTGCTTGAGGAGTCCATGAAAATGCATCTTTCTTCAATAATGTTGTTAGAGTCTTCTTTATTCTCCCATAATTCTTAACAAACTTGCGATAATACTGTTAACCGAGAAATCCTCGCAAGCCTTTATGGTTGTGGGAACTTTCCATTCCTTAATGGCTTTAATTTTGATAGGGTCCACTTTAACCCCCTCGTGAGATACAATATGACCCGGATATTCCACCTCTTGTACTCCAAAGAAACATTTGGACTTTTTGCATATAATTGTTTCTCCTGCAATAGTTTGAGCACCCTGTCAACATGTTCAACATGATCCTTCCAAGACACAACGCCAGATTAGTATATCATCAAAAAATGCTAGCACAAATTTTCTAAGGAAGGGTTTGAAAATAGATTCATCGACCCTTGAAATGTAGAGTGCATTGGTAAGGCCAAAGGCATGACCAAAAATTCATAATGACCCTCATGAGTTAAATCTTGTTTTGGAATATCTTCGGTCTTCATTCTAATTTGATGATATCACGAACGAAGATCCAACTTGGTAAAATAAATTGCTCCATGTAATTCATCCAATAATTCATCGATCACGGGAATGGGAAATTTGTCTTTAATGGTGAGCTTATTGAGCTCCCTATAATCAGGACACATTCATGTGATCCATCCTTCTTGTGTACCAACACTACGGGGAGCGAGAGAAAGAACTTTGGCTGGGGTTGAATTATGCCGCCTCTAACATTTACACCAATCATCGTTCAATTTCGCTCTTTTGGAAGTAAGGATATCTATAAGGCACGATGTTTGGAGGAACACTTCTGGAATGAAATGAATAGCATGATCATAGGTACGAATAGGTAGGAGTCCTTTGGGAGTTTCAAACACCTTGGAATGATTGTCCAGACTTGTTGGAGATACCAGAAATAGATGATTTTGATGTTGGAACTTCTAGTGAGCATAATTGTGCAATTACGCCTCATTGTTCTTTCTTTAGAAACTTTGTCATGACATTAGAGCTTATTATCTTCACAAAAACTCGCAATACCCATGGAATTCCAACTTCCTTTCCTTGAAAAAAATTTAAAGAAAAGTTATGAAAATTAAAAGCTACTGATCCCCAAAGATTGTAACATTGTACTCTAGTACAACATCGGCCACCTCCATAGGAATGGCGAGCATTGGACTAGTCGATACATATTCCCCCATGGTTAGCTTGATATTATGGCATTTTCCAGAGCAATTTATAGTTCCTCCATTTACCCAGCCATCACTTGACTTGTTCACAGTGCGTTGTAAGAGCAATTTAATTCCTTGGCTACACTTATAATGAATAAAATTATGGGTGCTACTGAATCAATCAACACTGTGCCCTTTTCTTCTTTATATGTCCTTTATCTTGAGAGTTTGAGGAGTGGTAATTCCTGTAGGTGCATTACACGATATGGTCGGATTCATTTCTTCCTCTCTTAGGGGTAGTTCTGGGTGTATATCCTCTTCTTGTTCATTTTCTTCTTCTTCTTCACAATCTATGTAAAATAATTTCTTCCTAGGCACACTTATGACCTTTAGTGTATTTGCTATCTGTTGTAGCAAAGCCCTTTTTTGCTCTTTTTCTTCCAATTGTTGTGGTGTGTCAACCTTGTAGGTTGTGGAAATCTAGGCGTAGCAACACTTCCTTCTTTATAGAATTGAGTGGTAGGCTTCCTTGTCAGCATAATTTTACATTCAACTTTCTTGCCAACTTTGAATGCCTTCTCCAATGAATCGGTTCCAAAGCCTTGAACTTCATGTTGGATGTTATCCCTTTAAAGTGCCTAGGAAGAGATCAATCTTTGTGTTCCTCTGTAAGATCGATTTACCCTTATATTCAATTTTTGGAAGTCCTCAATGTCTTTGCTTACTAAACCCTTTTGTTTGAGATTTATCAATTGGGTAAAGAGGTGTTGCTCTTTGTATCCTCATAATGTGCTATCATTTCCTCCGTAAAAATTGACGAGTGACAATTTTTTTACGAGAACAAAGCCATTGATACCATACAAATGTATTTTGTTAAATGTAAAGTTGCAATGCGTACCTTTTGCGTGTTTTGCACGTTACTTGGAGATCAAAATATTGCTCCATCGTAGTATCCATGTTACGGGATCCTTTCCATCAAACTTCCTCATATCCATTTTTGGAATATGGTGGTTCTTCTGTAACATTCGAGTTTATGGAATCATGATTAACATTTATTTTATTCTCATCGGGAGAGTTCTTCTCCTATATTTCCGCCATTAGGAATCATTTACAGTTTTAAGCTTGTCATGTGCTTCCATGTATGCTTTTTTAGATCATTCTTCATGTCATCCATCTTAGCTTCCATGCCGACTTCCATGCCATCCATCTTAGCTTCCAAACCATTCATCTTAGTTTCCACGCCTTTCCTTGAAACTTCCATTTCATTTTTTGTTGTTCTTTGCGAGAGCGAAATTTGTTGCATTTGCTCTTGTAGTTTTGACATGTCATGTTGCCATTCTTCATCTCATGAGTAATAGTAGAGCCTTATAAAGGCTTAATGGGTGTTGAATGATTTTTAGGGGCCGCTTTCAGACTCCAATATTGATATCTATTCTACAATAGGCCCTTGCGATCAATTCAACTTGATTCTTCAAACACAAGACTTATGCAATTCGGAAAAAAAATACACACCTTTTACTAGCTTTGAGGAGCTCGATATTGAAATTGTATTATCTCTGTGTGAAAATCTTCGATATCTGAAATTCAGCCCTGTGGTAGCCTACAGAAGCTTCTTTCAAATACCACAGGTCTGACTTGATTTTGATGCTCCAAGACAAATTCGTGTCCAATCTCCTACAATGACCTAATTACTGGACTAGTTCGGTAGAGCGAACTTGGCACGACTTGCCACGTGTCACTGTTTTGTCGTTTTGTCTCTGAAATTGATAGCGAAGAAACTACAGGCTGTGTACTTGTGACCACTTTTGACGGCACTTCAATCCAATCTTCAGAGAGAGAGTTATTGAACTTTTCCCACGATCACCTCTTTGAGATGAAATTCGGGGCTTTGCAAAATCACTACCTTCCACAGATCATATCTCCAAAAATATTGCGAACCAAGTTCTGAAATTTTTTGACAAATTTCCTCAGGATTTCAGCTTCGCACCATATGAATTTCAGACTCTGACCCTTCGTACAAAAAAATTTATAGGCGCAAATCCACGATGACCTGTTTATGAGCACGAAAAAATACCTAGCACGGATGATATCTCCTCATATATTGCGAACCAAGATCTGAAATTTTTAGACAACCTTCCTCGGAACACCAGCTTCGCACCCTAAAAATATCAGCTTCTGAGCTTCGTGAAAAAAAGTTATAGCGCAAATTCCACGATGACTGTTTGGAGCGGCGAAACCTAGAATCCCAAAGCTGCGATGCAAATGTTGTGTAACCAACTCAAAAGAAAGAAAAGAGATATAAACGCCTTAGAAATGAGCCACTTAGGAGAAACCTCCAATACATTACATAAATAGACAAATTCTTGGATGATACAATTCACAAAACCTCCTTTCTATATATGAGGTCCATCAGGGCCATAATGTAATCCTAGTGGGCCACAATGTAATCCTAAGCCAGAGCCTAACAATAATAATTTAAGGGCACAATAATAACAAAATGGGGGTTACAAGGGTACAATAATAACAATAAGGGGTTTACACTAACAATAATAAGGGGCTATACTAGTGATATAGGGACCTAACACAAATAGCTCATCACAGTGGAAAAGAAGGCAAAGTACATTTGGTTTTCCAAAGAAAGTCTGCTCCTATAACAAAGTCAAAAATACCTTGCTGGTATATTTTGAGCAGAGCAAAGGTGTTAGAAGAAGCGCCCTTGAGTATAGACGAGAGGATGAAAGAGTTTAAGTGAATGCAACTGAAGTAGTGTACCCACCAGTAAAAAGAGGCTCAAATATCTCATCTCAACAAATACCGAGGATAGTAAAATTTGCATGGGCTGTTGAATCATAATACCTGCGCACGGTAAAATTAGGGTTAAGGAGCGCCGAGAGCTGAGTTTGTTTCAAAATGATTTTATGACCAAACGAGAGATGAGATTTACAAAAGTGAGAGGTTTTTTCACTCATAGGTTCAAAAATAAAAACCTCTTTCATTTTCTACAGTGTCATGGTTTGTGAGAAACGTGAAAAATTCGAGATGTCGAGGAGAATTTACGCACCGGGATTCCATCATTTTGACCGATGGGGCAGTCGGATTTTGAACAACCAAATTGACTCCAAATGAAAAAATTCAAGTTTTTATGGAAAATATACTTCCATATCTTTCACATGAGCCATATCGGGCCAAATTAAGGCAACGGAAGGCATCCAAAGTAGCCTACAATCAACGGCCCCATGTTTTTACACTTTTGACATTCACCATTTTTGACCGGTGATGGGACAGTCGGTGTTTGAACACCCAAATGGACACCAAATGAAAAAAATCAAGAATATTTGGAAATTATACTTCCCTATATTTCCAACAAAGCCATCTCGTTCCCAATTAGACACCGGGAAGGCATTCAAAAAATGGCCTACAAACAACTCGATGCATTTTACGCACAAGGATTCACCAATTTTGACCGGTGTTGGGGAAAATCAATTTTGAAGAATCAAATGGACACCAAATTAAAAAATTCAAGTTTTTATGGAAAGTAGACTTCCACATCCTTCCCGACGAGCCATCTCGCGCCCAATTCCAGGCACGGAAGGCCTTCAAAATGGGCTGCAAACTTGCGCGACGCTCCTGGAAAAGTGCCCGGCAGCGCTGTGCACAAAATTTACAAAGGAATGCAACTGTTCTTGCTTGTGGCGCACTGTAGCAACCACGAGCACTCCTGTGAAAATGGTCAAGAAACTCACTTAAAAACCCTTCCAAAAACTCTTTATAGAGATTCTCAAACGGTTAAACAAGAAATTTTACTTAGTCCATTTTTTGAGGTCTTGTTACAATTCAAAGTGATGTGTTGAATGTTTTGAAGAAATTTGTCACTATGGGAGGTTAGAGGAGTGATTCTTTAGCTTCAAAGAGCCTAAACTACCCTTAAAAATGCCAAAAAATCACACTCTTTGTTTTAGTAGGGTTTTCAAATCATTAAGGACATCCTAACTACTTTAGGACAAACCTAAACTCTGTCGTTGTGCCATTGGTAAAAACGATTGGTAAGGAAGGTTGATGTTTTTGTTTAAAATATCCGGGCATGCAATAGCTTTGTTTGCCCGGCATTGTCATGAAGTAAAGTAATGTGTTTGATGGATGACAAAAGACCATACAAATTTCCCCTCAACACGGTATTGAAAGAAATTTGGAGGCACTATTTTAGAGAGAAACACGGTATTTGGAAAAGTAAAACGTGACCTAATTTCATGAACGGTGATCATTGAAAAGGTGTTTGTGCTTGTCAAAGGTCATCTCTATATGGTGAAAAGAAAAGTCAAAGGCGCCTCTTTATCCATAAAACAAACTTTAGGGTGTGAGAAGTTGTTGTTGCATTTTGAAGGTGTTTTGTCAAAAAATGTTTGTGTGAGAAAACGGTGATTATTCTGAAGCAGTGTTTTGTTTGAAAGGGAGTGTTGTTGTTATTAGAAATTTGCTACAAAACCTTTGTTAACACATCAAACTTTAAAAGCCCTATCGCCTGTCCTATAAACGGTCACCTTTTGTTGTATATACACCTTTTTGATTGCGAAATAGTGTTGAAGATATTTGATTGAAAGGCATGCAAATGAGAGGCGGAGTTTTGAAGCTAAGAAGATTGTGTTTGACCTTCTTCTAAAGGACAAGGAGTGTCTTATGTCCTCAAAACATCACGGAAGAGTACTCTTAAACACAATACCCAAGAAGATCTTTTGGCTTGTGTTCATATTGTTGAGTTTATTGGTATTAGGCGCTACAAGGCCTTTGTAATCACATCAAAAGCATTACAAATTTGTCACCTTATCCTATAAACGAAGCCTTTGGTGTATAGGTACACATTGTGATTAAGCATTTTCATATGGTTGAATCCTTTGATGGAGTGGCTTACTCCGGAGGGCTTGATGTTTTGAAATGAGAGGTTATGGTTTTGCTTTTGTTTGAAGTACGGGGTTACACATTGTGTCCTCAAAACATCGAAGTAGGGCACCCCTACTACAAAACACGAGAAGAGGTCACTTAGATTTGTATTTCTTTAGCCGGCGGCATTTTGGTGAAATTTTATTGTTGAGTGGCATACAAGAGAAAGGGTAGTATTTTGAAAGGGAGCATAGTGAGGCAAGGCGACAAGGTGAAGAGGAGAACACGGTGATGGCAGCACACCATGAAGAAACTCCAAAGCCGGTGATGAAAAAGGAGGCTAAAGAGAAGTACCAAGCACGGAAAGAGGAGAAAGGCACATCGGCTCTTGAAATTTTGGCCTCGGCTTCGGGCATGTCGCTAGGGACCCTTGGCAGAGGTCATGCGCGCCCAATTTTGGGCCCATTTCAACGACTTTTTTTTTTTTGGCATTTTTTGAGTTTTGGTCGAAAACTCATAATTTCGCCATTTCAGTTTGAGGATTTGTCAAGGAAGGATGATACCAGTTGATGCCATAATTTCATGATCAGGTCCTCGGCAATTTTCGAGCATTTTGGAGATCATTCACCCCCTCAAATTGGCGAAAAATGCTCACTTTTTGCACATTACGCCGAGCATATCGGCACTCTGCAATTTCTGGCTTTTTACACACGGGTACAGATTTGGAAGACTTCTAGGCATCAGATTGAGGTGATTTCGATTGCGCCAAAAAGTAGACACGAGAGAGAGATTTCCAACGAGCCATCATGAGCCGTTTCGACAAGGAAGAGCGCAAATGTTTCGACAGAGTCGAGACCTTTTACGATATAAATTTGAAGTATTTTTGTAATTTTTTGAACCTCAAAAATGTTGCTTTTTCAAATGTGCGTTTAGCTATTTTTGCACTAGGAAAATGGTGCAAAGTCAATATAATTTCCGTTTTTAGAATTTTTTTAGATATTTTATGAGATATTTTGTGCCTTGGGCTTTGCAAAGCCTCAAGGACAAGTTTAGATATTTTGATTAGACGATGGGATAGCTAGTTGCACCATGAGGTTTTCCTCACTTGAACTATTTATTCCACAAGGCTTCATTGTAAAACAAGGCTGAACTTGAGAGAAGAATCAATATATTGGTCATATGAGCTTTGAAGAACATACTTGTGTTATGATTTTGGTGCCTCTTGGATGCTTTTGATGAATGATGAAGGATTGTTGATGGATTCCATGACATGGTAGAATGGTATAGTGTTTCTTGCTTTGTTGTTGTCTTCTAGTTTTCATTCATGATACATGCTTCTTGCTGCTATAGATCGGTAGAGATTAAGTTTGAGATATACCCATGGAGGCACCTCAAAATTCCTGAATCTTCATAGCTTTATGTTTTCTTCTTCCTTAGTTATCTTAAAGAATTCTTAAGCACTCTTTAGTAACTTAAGGTATTGTTGCTAGTTTATTCATAAGTTCTATGTATGTTGAGTAGAATGTATGGTGTGCCTGCCCACCTATGATTGTCCATAGTTCTGTCCATAAAACTATCTCTTTGGTGATTAGCTTATCATCTTGTTGAACCAAGGAGGCCTAGTCCCGATCGGCCTTTGCCTAAAACTATGAAAGTTTGTTTTGTTAAAATGTGATAACTTAAAGGCTTGTGTTTAGGCGTTCCGGCATAGTATTTTGAGTTGTTAGTCCGTCTTATGTGTTTTCCCCAAAGTCGGTAGCCATTTCCCGAAGTTAGAAGGTCTTATACTTCTATGCATGGGCTGGAATGTTTGATTTCTATGTATTAATTAGCTCATAGTTACGTTTAGCATGATTAATGGCTTGCTATAACATGTTTATGTACGCATATCAACTAGTTACACTTGAAATCCTCGTCTTTCACAAACTTGATGTTCATCTACTCCATTTTGCCCAAAGATCCCTTCTGTGAATCGAATCGGCCCCACAACTGACCTTACATCATCATCGATAGCTTCCTTGACCTGTTTGACCGCATAGCCCGATTGATCTAACTTCTTGTTATCCATTTTTATATCTTTGATCAGTTTTATCCCTCACAAACTTAAAAAACCAAAAATCAAAAATCTCACTTCATAACTAGCCTAATATCGGAACACCATAACGAAACACAGAGCATCTTTTACACATATAGAGAGAGCCCTCTGCGAGTCCGAGAAGGCTAGGTCCTTGGGCTCCACAGCTTGGTTTGATGTTACATTGTCATTTGGCTCACCAATCGGCCAAATCACGGGACCCTAACATATTATACAAATGATCATGTGAAAAACAACAATGTACACCCTTACCATGTTCTCTACTCATACCGATTGAGGGACTCATAGATGAATCTCCTCTCATACATAAAGGGAAAAGGGTGGTTGTGTTGATTCCCTATCTCCATACGGTTGGTGCATCTCTCTTTATCTTGATCATTAGATGTCTGTAATTGAAAAGAATCATTGGAATATCCCACCAATGATCGGGAGTTCCAATGCAGATCTATCCTCCATAATGAAAGTGTTGGTAGTTCCTCATGAAGAACATTTTCCATATGGGCTGTCCTCCTCCTTGACATCTCCTATGCCCGAGTTGTTGGAAATGTTGTTATTGATGACAAAGGAGGAAGCGAGAGGCGGGGAACGGATAAATAACAACGGCAAACAAAGGAGAAGGTGCGAGGTAACGTTTACGAGGCATGAGAAGAACGAGAGGGAGAGTTTATTTACGAACGGGGCAGCAAAAGAGAGGCGGAGATAGAGAAGGAGCGCGAAGCCGGAAAGGCGAGTAGCAAAGGCAAAGGCGAGGAGAACACACGGAGTGAAAGCTTGATTGGCTTGATGGAGCGGAAGGCGGATCCATTATCAAACGATTGAAATGATCAACGTTGAATTAACATAATAATGAAATAGGATTCATCTAGTAAAAAGCGGCGAAGAAATAAGAAATAAATCTTTGTGTTAAGGAATATGAATCGAAATTCGGAAGATTGGTAATAAACCCGTGCGTTATAATATGTGGAAGTCCCGTGTTGAAGTGATGACGGAACAATGGTTAATATGTGAAAGGAGTGAATGAAGCGAAGTAGAAAAGGGCGGAGGAGGAGGAACCTTGAACGAAGGTGGGCAGAGTGAAGGAACGGTGGCACCGTCGTTTCAACCCTCGAAGCAGAATTTTGTATCGCGTGACGGATAAAATGAGTAGCTGATTTTTGTGAAATAACGCGATATGAGTCTTCACTCGCCACGTGTCCAAAGGAGAGTATTACAAAGCGGGTTTATCGGCGCAACTTTGGAGAAATAACATCATGCATCTAATTTGCGCGATATTACATGACCCGCCGTTGGATTGTCGAGCGGGGGCCATGATATTTTATTAGCTGGCATCGAATGAGATGGGTAGGTTAACAACGGGACCTAGTTTCATCGCGTGGGTTTAAGAACTACATCTCATGCAAGTGTGTAATGCGATTACCGTCGGATGGGTTTTATGGAGCGCGAGAGCGAGGTGAATCATTGGATCTAGCGAGTTGTGTACATGTTAAACGAGGTAAGTAATATGTTGTTGTGAGACTGATGCTTTGGTTTTTTTTGGAAACCGAAGTTAATAAGCTGCGATAAAATCAAAGGTTATATGGATATATATGTATTCTTCTTTGGGTTTTTAATATAAGTCTGCGGCAAGTGTTGTAATATTTGATTTGAGGAATATATGTATATGATTGATATATATATATATATATATTATGATGAAACCATGTGCATGTAAGTATATATATGTGTATATATATAGAATGTTGATGTGCGAGGGTTAAAGCCATGGTTGAAGATTGACTTAGGCTTATGCATATAGTGGGTCGAACCTTGAGTGAGAACATTTGGGTTATTGAACTATTAAAGGTTGAATTCATACATGTATGTTGAAAATGAGTTGGTATGTGAATATATAAGGTGGATGACCGAAAAACTTATGTAAATGCTTGCATATAACGAAGTTAATACGCAAGAGTGGGGACCCCACATAGAATTTCGAGAATCATTACCCCATTTGCAGGTGGATACATTAAAGACCAAAGCGAGAAAAGTATACATATATACCTATATGTAGCGCTTTATATATGGGTAGCTCATTTTGTGAAAATTGATATATATGTGAAGTCTTATATAGCTCGGGCCTAATACAACCAAAGACTTAAAAGGCGTAGGACCCTCACCAATCGCATCGGAGAAAAGTTGACGAGCGAATAGGTTAACAAAAATTGAAATTGTGATGAAGCGGACCCGATGGGTTTATAAACCATGATTGATATATGTTTGAGTTCTTGCATAACGGTGAATCATCGGAATCGAGCATCGGAGCTCACGACTAAAAGTTGTGATTGCAGTGTCGCAATGGGAAGAATTCTAGGGATGATACATCGCATCGAAGAAGGAGCGAGCATCGGTACATTTAAATGGAAATTGCGATTGCAATCAATCGAAATCGGAAGTAGTTAAGGAGTGATACATCGCATCGGAAATTTCGTCGAGTGGGCCGAAAGGGCATTTTATGTATTAAAATGATTCATTATTGTTACTTTGCCAAGAGGTATCGGAGCTAAATAACGTGGCGATGCGAATGTTAAAACTCTATATAAATGTCTTGAGGAAGTTGAAAGTGTGTTATATATAAAAAATGCGATTACATATGTATGGCATATGGTAGTTACTATTTGCGACGGTGATGAACGGGAAAACAAACGAGAGTCGAAAGGAACAATACATAGTTATAGAAAAACCAGAGTACGGTGAACCAGAGGTTTGAATGAGTGATGCGGAAGCTCTCATTGTAATTAAATGTAAATGTTTTAAGCGATTTATATTGTTTGTGATGCATTGGCAAGTCTCTCGGAGAGAACAAATATCCCAACGTAATGTTAAAATTAGTACCTACGGTTATATTTTTTGAGTCGAAATTTGGAAAAAGAAATGAGAAGGCGGAAGACTAAGAGGTATGGCTATTCATTTCGGTTTCCACGGGAAAACAAGCAGTCATAAGGAATTCCCTATAAGTTATATCATCTTGATATGCGAGAGAGAGTTTAGAGAGTGTAAAGACGGAGAATGCGAGGTACGAGAAGATTGAGGCGAGAAAAGATAAGGAAGAGAGGGAGAAGAAAGAAGTGCTACGAACGAGAGGGCGATATACGAGGTAAATCAACAAACATTTTTGATAAATTGAGGAAGTTGGAGCTTCCCTATCAATTTGAAGCTTGATAGTTGTCGGTTGTAGTTGGCGGGGTTGGAGCCTCTTGTAGGTTGGTTCCTACGGAAAAAAAAAAATGGTGAGAGGGAGTTGGAGCTTTCTTTGCATCTGAAATAATAGAATGTGGTTTTCTCCCTTTATGGGTTTCCTTATATCTAGCTGTCTCTATACGTATTGCTTGTGTCTTTGAGATGATTTTACCAAATGCGCTCCAATGTTTGTTGCACTCATAATAAGTTTGATGTCACATTAATTTAATACTTGCTACAACATATTAAGATTGTTCATATACTAAGGTTGGTTATAAAAGTAAGTTATAAATAAGTTGATGAAAAATTTAAAAAACTCATGTGTTAGGCGGTTCAACCCCCTCTCGAGTTTAACTAAGAATTCAACAATTGGTATACGAGCCGGGTTCTTTTACCAATTTAACCCGAAAGGAGATCTAGGCCCCCGGGATGGCCAGTCGAAGGCTCAGCTTGATAAAGCCCCTTTCTTCCTTGGTGCTAATTATGCCTACCGGAAAATCGAGGAATGAGAGCATACATAATGTCTCTAGGAATAGGTATGAGGCACAACGTGGAATTTGGATATGCCCCAAAGACAGCCCCGACCTAGAAAGAGAAGCTAAACAAGAATTTGTAGCAAATGCAAAGGCCATGAATGCAATCTTAAGTGGACTTTGTGGCCCCGAATTTATCAAAATAATGCATATTAAGGCTTGCCAAAGATATGTGGGAGACTCTAGAGAATATCCATGAGGAAATAAAAAGGTTTAAAATTTGCCAAACTTCAAGTATATAGAGCCTAGTTTGAAAATTTTAAAATGAATGATGATGAAGATGTTGGCGACTTCTTCTTAGAGTTGCGAGAAATTGTTAACAATATGAAAGCTCTTGGAGAAACCATACCGAAAAGTATAATTGTGCAAAATATTCTAAGACCTCTTCCATCAAGGATTAATCCCAAGGTGTCTTCCAATAGAAGAAACGGTCGGGCGAGAGACCTTGACTATGAACCGGTTACTTGGAAATCTAACGACCTATGAGATGAGACTCCCACGAAGAAGCCAAATACGAGGGAGGCGGCTTTTAAAACGAGAAAATAAGAAGAAAGAAAAGGAAGATACATGTTCTTCCTGCGATGAAGAAGAGGCTAAATTTGTCAAGAAACTAGATAGAGGCTCGAGTAAATACAAAGGTAAAATTCCTTTCAAATGCTTTAAGCTGTGGAAGAGTTGAACACTATGCTACTAAGGTGTCCTCACAATAAAGTAAGAAATTAGGCTCGAATCGGGGAGAAAAATACATCGAAAGAGCGCGAGAAAGGAAAGAGAAATTTAGTAAAAAATCCTTCTATGCTCAACAAGACAGCGGTGCATGCGAAGACTCGGATGAACCCTCAGTGAAGAAGGACCTCTAAATTTTTATTGATGGCCATAGAAGAAATTGAAGGACTCCACACCGCTAGAAGATGAAGAAGAAGAAGGTAAAGTCGACCTTGAGGGAGCTAAGAAGTGCCCTGGAGGAGATTGATAGACTCAAACTGAAGTGCGAGAAAAAAAAATGACATTCTCCTCAAGTATGTACGAGGAAGAACGGAATTCGAGAGTCACTCATGCAACTAAAGATAGAGCTTGAAGAAGCCAAGAAGATAGAAGACATTTTACTTAAGAAAATCAATGAGAAAACTCGAGACATGAGAATTTGGAAGAAGAAGTAGTATGTATCGGAAGAAATTAGAAAATTCTCAAAGGAAAGTGGCTATAAACTCTTCTCAAACAACAAGCTTTGGTAAGTTGAAGACGAAATTCTGGATGCTCAAAGATCTCCTATGATAAAAACTGGAATGAGGTATGAAGGAGAATCAAGTAAAAGCGAAAGAAAAAGAAAACGAGAGAGATTATTTTTGTAAAAAAGCAAAGAAGGATGTTGAAGCGACTCAAATAATTCCTACAAAAGAAGAAACATGTAAGGAGGAGGAGACGAACCTAGAAGAAACTTCTAATAACAAATAATGAAAGAAATACTCGGACAATAGAAAAAGATTCATATACCCACGAGTATGTCAAATTTCAGAGCCATCGAAGGAGATTCTTCTCTCCTATGAAAATTCCACTGTTATGTCCGCCACAATTGGGACACATTCTTTATCTTGTCATGCAAGGAGGAGTAATTCAAATCGGCAAAAGATGCAAACGGTGAAGAGAGGCTTGTCTCGAAGCAAACAAATGGAGAATACAACCTTACATTGAGTATGAAAATAGTTTCTATGGTTACTTTTTTTATTGTAAGGAATTTGGTTATAAAATCATTAAGTGTAGAAAATATGGACAAAGATTTATATTGTTCAACACCTCAAGGAGGTTTATGAATCAAATAGAATTTTGTTCATACTCACAATTCTACAAAAATTATGATCAAATCTTTATTATGCAATAAAATTGGACATATACCTTCTAAATGTCCTACGAGAGGATGTGATTCATCATCTCACAAAAGATACCAAACAAAAGGATGCTTCCGGTGGAAAAAGAAGGTGGATAAGTGTGACCTTTGGCTCTAAGCACTTAGGACACGAAAATCCAATGGTATGCGGATAGTGGCTTCTCAAAGCATATGACTAGAGACGAGAGAAAATTTATAACTTTTGACGAAAATAAAGAAGCTTGGTAATGTTACTTTTGGCAATGATAAATTAGGGAAAATTCAAGGAAAAGGCTCGGTCGGCCTAGATAATGGCAGAGGAAAGGCCCAAGATGTACTATTTTTAGATGGGCTGAAAGCGAACTTGTTGAGTGTCGATTAAATGTGTGATAAAGGCTATGAAGTTCTTTTTAGAGCACGGGCGCGAAGTCGAGATCAAGCACCATAGGTAAGACTCTGCTCAGGTGTTCGAATAGGAAGTAATGTTTACATAGTGAAAGAAGAAAATGAAGCATGTCATCTTAGCAAACTCGAGGAGTCATGGTTATGGCATAAGAGGTTGGGACATCTCGGCTTTGATCTTATCATCGAATGTTGAGAAAGAAAAAAAGGCTGTCAGAGACATGCGAAATAAAAAAGGCCTTCTAATACCATATGCAAATCTTGTCGGTGGGAAAAGCAGAGACTGCACATCATTTAAGGCCAAAGATGAGTTATACGATAAGAAGACCACTCCGGCTTGTGCACATGGACTGTGTGGACTGCGGGAACTAAAACTCCAAGTGGAGAATCCTACTTCATGCGATAATAGATGACTTCTCCGGATGACATGGGTTGCATTTCTCGAGAATAAATCGGAAGCTCGGAAAAATTCAAAATATTCAAAGCTTTAGTAGAAAATCGGACGAGGATGCAAGCTAAAATGCATCGGATCGGACGAGAGGAGGTGAATTCTGATTATGACTTTGCAAACCTATGCAATGAACATGGGATAAAGCAAAAATTTACTATTGTAGGGACACCTCAACAAAATGGAGTAGCGAGAGAGACAAAACAAAGTTTGTACAACAAATAACTAGAGCTATGATGCAAGAGAGTAATTCCTCAAACCTTACGGCGGAAGTAGTACACACGGCCGTGCATATCCTAAACAAAGCTCATTTAAGGCCAACGTTAGCAAAGAGACTCCCTATGAACTATGGCATGGTAAACCGGCTTCAATCAAGTACTTTAGAATCTTTTTAAACGAGTGTTACATAAAGAATAATGATGAAAATCTTGGGGAAATTTGATGCGAGAGCAAATGAAGGGATATTTCTAGGATATGCATCCAAAATTAAAGAATACGGGTGCTACAACAAGACTCTTCGAAAAATAGTAGAAAGCATTGACGTGATATTTGATGAATAACTTCCAAACAATACGAGGAATACGGTATGACGATCCATCATACGATCATGAAGAAGAAAACCAAGATGATGATGAAACTAGAAAGACAACGGAATATGTTGAAGGCGAGCTCGAAAGCCCCCTTAAAATACACTCGAGAAGAACCATCCACCGAAGATCATATCATTGGAGACAAAATAGTAGGGGTCCCGGACAAGAGAGCGGCTAATTGAACGGAAAGAAGAGGTATACATAGCCATGTTATCCTGAGAATAGAACCAAAAGTTTGAAGAAGCCAACAAGGACAAGTATTGGGTGAATGCAATGAATGAAGAATTGGACCAAATTGAAGAAGAGCAATACCTGGGGAATCGAGTTCCTAGACCCAACGAGAAAAATCTCATAGGCTCAACATGGGTATTCAATAATAAAATAAATGAGCAAGGACGGAGTAATCGGGAATAAAGCCAGACTTGTTTGCAAAGGATATTTACAAATCGAAGGACTTGATTATGATGAAACATTTGCCCCCTATAGCCGGAATCGGAAGCTATCGGAATGTTTCTAGCCTTTTCATGCTACCAAGACTTCAAGGTATATCAAATGGATGTAAAATTTGCATTTACGAATGGAGATCTAGAAGAGGAAGTATGGAACAACCGGAGGGTTTCTCTTTAACATACAAAGAAGACTATGTGTGCGAGTCCTAAAGAGAAGGCTCTATATGGACGACATAGGCTCCCCAATAACAGTACTCAAGATTGGATAATTATTTGCAAAAACAACGCTTTAAGAGGGGTGGAGTAGACAACAATCTATACATAAAAGCCCATCGAAATGAACTCTGATTGTTGTAGTATATGTTGATGACATTATGTTTGGAAGCAACAAAGATGAACTAGAAAAAGGATTTCTTTGAAGAGATGAGATCGAGTTTGAGATGTCCATGATTGGAGAGCTTAGTTTCTACTTAGGACTTAAAAATTTAGCAAAAAGAACACGGGTACATTCATCTTATAGGAAAAATACTTAAAATAAATGTTGAAAAAAGCTCGAAATGGAGGACTACAAACCTGTGTCACTCCCATGATCACGGGATGCAAGTTATGTGTTGATGATGGATATGTTGATATAGATCAAAGACTCTACGGATCCATGATGGGAATTGTATTGTACCCCAAATGACATCAAGACCGGACATCATGCTATCAGTAGGACTTGTGGCTAGATATCAAGCAACACCTAAACAAAATCACCTTCTAGCGATCGAAAAGAATATTTAGATATATACAAGGAAGCACTTGCAGAGTATGGACTTTGGTATCCGAGAGGCAAAAGCTTCACTTTGACATACCTGAGATCATGATTGGGCTAATTTGTGTGGATGATAGGAAAAGCACAAGTGGAGGTGCATTCTATCTAGGAGAAGAATACATTTGACATGGCTTAGCGAGAAACAAACATCTATTTCTCTATCTACAACAAAATCAAAATACATAGCGAGCGGCAACATGCTATACACAAGTTATATGGATGAAGAAAACCCTCCAAGACATGAAGGTAAGCATTAATGAACCTATCTCTATCAAATGTGATAATACAATTTCTATAAGCATATCAAAAAATCATGTGCTTCATTCAAAAACTAAACATATCCCAATCGAAGTATCATTTTCTCGAGAACAAGTAGCTCGAATGTAGTAAAGCTAGAGTATGTACCCACAAAAGAATAGGTAAACGGATATATTTACCAAACCACTTGCTAGAGAGAACCATTTTGAGTTTTTGAGAGATAGACTAGGGGTAGTATCTGTGATACTACTCTACGATATGAAGAGAAAGCATAGTTTCGGGGGGAGAACGAAGCGAAAATATCATTCCGGGGGAGATCATTTAGCAAAGAAAGCATGAAAAAGCAGTCCTCAAGATCGGTGCAACATGGGCCGAGGAGTTAAAAGCACACTAAAAACAAGCAACCCCTTGCCATTGATGTCAAAGGGGAGGAGAAGCTAGCAACGGAAGGAAGGGTCCTAAAGGAAAACGAGAGGAAGTGTATTGCCATCGATGCAGAAAGGGGAGGCTTGTTGGAAATGTTGTCATTGATGGAAAAGGAGGAAGTAGGCGAACGGACAAATAACATCGGCGGAAAGAAAAGGAAAGACAGCGAGGTAACGTTTATAGGGAGCATGAGAAGAACGAGAGGGAGAAGTTTATTTACAAAGACAAGGCGGCAAAAAGAGAGGTGAACGGAGAAAGGAGCGGAGACGAGAAGAGGCGAGGAAGCGGCGGGGGGCAAGGCGACACGGTAGAGAAATAGTTGAGCGAGTGGAGAGCGGAGGCATAGCCATTATCAAACGAGTGAAATGATCAATGTTGAGTTAACGTAATGATGAAATAGGCTTTATATATTGAAGCGCTAAAGAAATAAGAAATAAACCTGTGTTAAGGAATTATGAATCGAAATGTGGAAGATTGGTAATAAACTAGCGCGTTATAATATTTGGAAGTGCCATGTTGAAGTGTTGATGGAACAATGGTTAATATGTGAAAGGAGTGAATGAACCCGTAGAAAAGGGGCGGAGCGGAACCACCGAACGAAGGTGGAAGCAAGTGAAGGAACGATAACGTGGTTTCAACCCTTAGGAAAATTTGTGTTAGTGAGATAAAATGGTAGCGGATTTTCTGAAATAACGCGATATGAGTCTTCACTTGCCACGTGTCCAAAGGCGGTATTACAAAATCGGGTTATCACGCAACTTTGGAGAAATAACATCCGTGCATCTAATGCGTGATATTACATGACCACCACTGGATTGTCAGTAGGAGCATGATATTTTATTAATCCTGCTCGGATGAGATGGGTAGGTTAACACCGGGACCCGAGCTTTCATCATGTGGGTTTAAGAACTACATCTCGTGCAGAGTGTGTAACGCGACTACCCGTCGCAGTTGGCTGCAGTGGAGCGTGGGAGCGAGCGAATCTACTGGATCCAAGCGGAGTATGTGTACACGCGCGAGCAAGGTACGTACATGTTGTTGTGGGCCCAGTATGCTTTGTAACATGATGCTTGGTTTTTTTGGAAGCCGTAATTTAACTAACTGCGATAAAATCAAAGGTTATATGGATATATATGTATTATCATCGCTAGGTTTTTAATGTAAGTCCGCGAGACGTTGTATCGTTGTAATCTTTGATTTGAGGAATATATGTATATGATTGATATATATATATTATGATGAAACCATGTGCATGTAAGAGTATATATATGTGTATATATATAGAATGTTGATGTGCCGAGGAAAGTCAAAGCTACATGGTTGAAGATTGACTTAGGCTTATGCATACTGAGTGGGTCAGCTCTCGCGAGGTGAGAACATTTGGGCGTATTGAACTATTAAAGGTTGAATTCATACATGCATGTTGAAAATGAGTTGGTATGTGAATATATAAGGTGGACAGACCGAAAACCTTATGTAAATGCTTGCATATAACCAAAGTTAATACGCAAGTGGGACTCCCACATAGAATTCCGAGAATCATTACGAAATACTGGTGGATACATTAAAGACCAAAGCGGAAAGCATACACATATATATACCTATATGTAGCGCTTTATATATGGGAGCGCCTTTTTAAACAAAGGGTCAAGGTATATATGTATATATATACATATATGTGAAGTACTATATAAAGTCTCTGAGGCCTAATACAACGAAAGACTTAAAGTCGCGGGACCCTCACCAATCGCATCGGAGAAAAAGTTGACATCGGAATAGGTTAACAAAAATTGTAATCACAATGAAAGGTCGAACCCGATGGGTTTGAGGTAAACCATGACTGATATATGTTTGAGTTCCTTCATAACGGTTGAATCATCGGACGGAGCGTGGAGCTCACAATCAGTTGCCAGATCGCAATTAATGGCACTCGGAAGAATTACGAGGATGATACATCACATCGAAGAAGGAGCGAGCACGTAGGTACATTTTAAGATACAAATTGTGATTGCAATCAATTCGCACCGGAGGCCGAGTCGAGTGATACATCACATCGGAAAGTTCGTCGAGTGGGCCCGAAAAGGGCATTTTTATGTATTAAAATGATTCATTATTGTTACTTATGCCAAGAGGTATCGAAGCTAAATAACGTGGCAAAGTATGAATGTTAAAACTCTCATATAATTATGCCGAGAGTTGAAAGTGCGTTATATATAAAAAGCGCGCTTACATATGTATGGCATGTGGCAGCTACACCGCAGGATTGTGCTGAACGGAAAACAAACGAGCCGAAAGGGACAAAACATCGATTATAGTAAAGACATAGCACAAAGTGAACCAAGAGGTTGAAATGAGTGATACGGAGCTCTCATTGTAATTAAAATGTAAATGGTTTAAGCTCGGTTATATTGTTTCGTGATGCATTGGCAAGTTCCTCCGAAAGAGAACAAATATCCCACCGTAATGTTAAAATTAGTACCTACGGTTATATTTTCTCTGAGTGAGCTGGAAAATAAAATGAGAAGGAAGAAGACTAAGAGGTATGGCTATTCATTTCAAATTCCACGAGGATAGTCATAAGTGAATTCTCCTATAAGTTATATCATCTTGATTATGCGTAAGAGAGTTTAGAGAGAGGTGGTGACTTCGAGAGAATGCGAGTACGTAAGATTGAGGCAGTAACAGGAGGAAGGAGAGGAGAAGAGAGATGCTACGAACGGATGTAGACCGAGGGTAAATCAACAAACATTTCTTTTGGATAAATCGAGGAATTTGGAGCTTCCTATAAAGTTGAAGCTTGATGAAGTGTAAGCTGTAGTTGACCGACGGTTGGAGCCTCCCGTAGGTGTTGCGTGCTCGGAAAAACGGTGGTGAGAGGGAGTTGGGCTTTTCCTTTGCATCACAACAATAATAAGATGTGGTTTTCTCCCTTTGCGGGTTTCCACTTATATCCGTTGTCTCATATCTGTGTTGCGCAACGTGCTTTGAGATGATTGCACCAAATCTGCTCAATGTTTCGTCGCACTCATAATAAGTTTGATGTCACATTAATTTAATACTTGTTGCAACATATTAAGATTGCTCATATACTAAGGTTGGTTATAAAAGTAAAGCTTCGTAAATAAGTTGATGAAAAAATTTAAAAAGCTCATGTATGTGTTAAAGCCTTCTCACCTCGCTTTAACTAAGAGAATTCCAACACCAAGTCACATGATTGGAAGGTTGCTATCCCTTCCTTAGGCACGGCCGCTTGGCTGTAGCGTAGAGATCTAAACATGAGTAGGTGTAGATGTGGAGGTTGGGGAAATGTATCCCTCCTTCATGAATTCATCCAAAACTCCCACTTCGTCGTCTCGAAGTTCTCCCAAGGCTCCCACCACATAGACCGATAGTGTGGTGCCTTTGCGCGTGAAGCAACCATCCTCCTCTCTGTTGAATCAGTTGGCACGGGTGAAATGCCTCCATGTGGTGAGAGATATCCATCAAGAGAAGAGCGGAACATATGGATGAACACTTATGTCCATGCCCGACCGGGCAATCCGGCCCTCCCTCCGTGGTGCGACAGTAACCTCCAAAAATGGATATGGGTGAGTGCGGCTTCAACTCATGTTGTCGAGTTCTTCTCCCCATCTCCTCCCCGTGACTCCATGGTTTCACACCTCTCCAATAATGGCACATGAATTGTGCCTTGATCTCCACACATGAGATCTTGGGGATCTTCCTACAAATTTGCAAGGGGTCCTCTCTTTGGAGCATGAGCTCCTCTCCTCTCTACCCGAGATTCTAGATATGCTCTAGAAATGATAGCACCGCTCTCGGCCCCAACCTTCTCCACATGAATGGGCAGCCTCCCAACAGTGGATCCTCTTTAAACAAAGAGACCCCCATGCTTCGTTGCTCTAAGATGTGAGATGAAAGTTCCCTCTCCAACAAGTTTTGGTTCAGATATTTTGGCCTCCTCCATCATGTTTTCACGAAGAGGCATTTTGAGTTTTCACACAAGTTTGTTTGGTTTTGCTTTTTCGAAAACCCCTCATGTGTGTCTCAAGAATCCTCCCATCAAATATCTTCACACTAATGCCGCAGTGAAATTTTCATAAGATATAATGTCATTATTCTTCCAAAGAAAAGGATTCAAAGATCCACCAAGCATAGTGCCTTACCTCTCATGTGCAGCGTGCATGCAGCTCGGTAGCTTTATTTTCCGGACTTTGAGCGTCACTGGCTGCAGATGTCTAATTCTCTCCGCCCAAGCCTTGGTTGAGCCTGGCAAGTAGAACCATAAAAATGCGATAGACAGGATCTACCCTGTCTTGCCTTTTCTCCTTGGTCACTCCTTCTTCTTCTTCTACCTCCCTTGTGGGACCTGGCCGGGATCGTAGCTCGTGCTACAACCTCATGGGCAGTGCCGCGCGAATGCTCTCGCGTCCACTATGTGCACCCAGAGTTTTCTCTTTTAGGATCAAACCCTCTTCGATTCTTCATGCTGCTCCCTCCCTAATCTCCTCGAGATCTTCATGAATGCTCTATGCAGTATTTAGGAAGAAGCATTGTAAGCTTATCCCCTTTCTCCTCCACCAGGAAAATGGAGCCTTCTTCCTACTCAAAAATTCCGCTCTCCTTCTTGAGGAGAATAGGAAAGGAGGTACGGAGTCCTTCCTCCTCTCTTTTCTTCTTTCTCCTCAACCCCTTTGGAGAGGTTCTTTCAGGATCTAAAAACTAATGAGAACAAGCTCATCCTCTTCCTGTAATCTTGATTTCTTCTTTTGATTGGGCTTGAAGGCCATAAGGCGAGGCAAGAAATATGCTTTGATACCACCGTAATGTTTCGAAATGGAAATCAAAGTAGCCTTTTACACCACTAAAATGTTCCTTTTTCGGAAATATGAACACATGGGCATGTCGGAGATGGACCGGGAGTGGACTTACTGCGTTTATTTCCACCTCCAAAGAGAGGATGAGAACGAGAGGCTATCCGGCCCCTTTCTCAAACTTCCGCCTATAGCTATGAAAATATTTCTTCCTCGAGAAGATCTTGCTCGAGGAATGAGCTATAGCAATATGCAAAACATAAGCATGAAGAGCACTTGCTTTAAACTTCATAAAAATGAGTCGAGAACTCATAGCCATCTTATTATAATAATATCAGCCGCAAATGTATACAAAATATTGAGGGAAATGATGCTCAAGATGAACAATGCCAATCCTCAAGGAAGAAGTACAATAATCATGAGATGAACAACCGCTTTACACAAGTGAACCGCTAGCTATGACTTCACGCAACATAATGTAAAATGGTAATGAAATGATATTACAATAATAGCTCAAGAAATGAGGGTGAGAAAACTCTCAACCTCTAAAAACAACACCACAACAATCCTCTAAAGGATTGGCCATAATAGATGTACTGAAAATATGAAGATGACACACTACCGGAGTTGTTGGCAGAAACAACAACTCAAAATATAAAATAGGAGGAGAATGAATATGGCACTCGCAAAGCGAAACAACCTCCTCCAATGGATTCCTTAAGTGAAGAGTCGATCCGAGGCACAAGAAATCTCTTCCTCCAAAATGATGGAGCAAACTCCCACTTTGCAGTTAAAAACTGCGAGATAAGGCGAGTCACTATGGAAGGGACTACGGCGGTGAAGATGGGAGAAGCTTGGCCTACTACCAAAAGGCATATGAGAAAATCAATCTCTATAAACTCCTCCTCGGTTGACTCTTCTCGAAGAATAGTGAACTCTTTCCCATGAGAGATGATACAAGGAATGGTGTTGTGGAATCTCCTCCACTGCAACACACCTACAACACAACCCGGTTGACTACGGCCGTAGATGAAGTAATGGCATTTTATGACCAAATGCATGGATATGGAGAAATGAAAAAGCAATCCTCCTTGAGCTACTCAAGGGAGGAGATGAACTCCTAAAAAGGGAATCCCTCGTGCCAAAGGCACTTTGCTGCAACTCAATTGAATAGGCCGGAGCTACGCAAATAGACTCGTTAGAGTCAGTCTTCTTTGCAACCTTCCTCCGAGTGATCAAAGCTTGCTCTTACTGAAAGTGATTTTAAAGTTTTCAAGGTCAAATTTTGTCATTTCAAAGGAGTTTTCAAGCAAAAGTTTGGTCACTAGGCATTAGGTCTAGGGGTTGTTTTTACTCTTGCCAAAGTTGTCCAATTGCCCGTCCATGTCACGCATTCAGGCTGGAGTGTGCCATCATTGCGAAGGTTTTCATCATCATGTCAAGTTCCACTGAGTCATTTTACATCTCGTTCGATGCTTGATCTATTGCAGTCTAGAGTAGGTCCATTTCCCTCTCCTGAGGGTTTTGGAGGTAATTTCTCTTGGATGGTCAAATCATCGAAAAAATTGCATCCCGATGTTCATACACCTTCCTATCATTAATATACCTCATTAAACACTTCCCCATCACCGAGATCCCTAAAATTCCTCATTTTGCACAAACCCTAGTTTCTGGCCACGACTTGGCAATTTCTCTAGGCTAGGCCTCGTGTTTTGCCCTCTTTTGGACCCCTTCCCCTCACTAAATCTCTGAGATTCCACTCCAGGCTGCTGCTGACATCCCTCCCTACTTCCCAAAATTTCCCCAAGAATTTAGAAGCCCCTTATCCCCTTCATTTTCAGCTTCATTTCGAGCAAAATCCCTTGTTTCACACATCGGGATAAGTGTTACTCAAAAGATGTTTTCGCAGCAATAAAAGATGAATTTGGGAAAACCGAGAGAGGTTTTTGTCCACAAAATTCCAAAGGAAGAAAAAACTCCTTCACTTTTTTACACAGGTATCATGGGTTTTAGAGAAAATGTCAAAATACTGCTAGATTGCCTCGTGAGAATTTGAATGCACCTACTGAAGTGACCTTTGGGAAAATCAAGATTTCTCCTAGCATGGTTGGCCAAATGACTCTGCATGATGAGTCAAATGATAACTAGACAGAAAGGCCTCTCCAATGAGCTATCACTGAGCTCAATTTGGAGTTGAGGAAGACCTTCCTGTGTTGACTGCAACGGCGCTGCGCCTTGAGGCTCGCGCTCATTCTGCTCTCATTTTGAATAGTGTTGGGAGATTTGATTTTTGACAGGGTAACTGGAATCCAAATTGCATAATTCTACTTGTGTTGGAAAGTGAGACTCCAATAGCTTTCCAACGAGCTATCACATCGTCAATTTGGACACCGGGAAGCGCCTCAAAAGCTTCCCGAAAAATGCACTATGTGGCAAGAGGCAGAGAGCGACCCACTTGAGCAGCGACTTTACGCTGGCATTTTTCACGGTGGAAGAAAGCTTGAATGGAGACGACCCACTTAAGCAACAAAGCCCAGAAATTTGTGTTTTTGTGCCCGAGCTTTTGATTCAAGTTGACTCCAACAACTTGCAAGTAGGTTTTTAAACATTGCCTCGGTGATTTTTGGACATGATTGTGGCGTTTTTGAAAGTGGAGAAACAAATGTTTCGATGTGGAGAAACGTAAAACCTATGTTCATTGCACTCATTTCTTAGGGTTTTGAGAGACACGATGGATAGTCTCGTGAAGGATTTCCAAGGTTGCGTTGTTGATATATATGCTCATGCCTCTACTGTCTCAGCGTGTCCTCTGCTCATTATTTACTCCCTGACCCTCACGCTCTCTCATCGCTACATTACATCGGCTGCTCGTCATTGTTATTGCCATTGTCATTTTTCCCACTATTCATCATTCTCATGTTATGACATAGTCCCATTTTCACTCGTCCACATCCTCCATTGACATTTCTCATCGTGTGCATGGGCATATTTCTGTTGACCCACACTATACTCATTCCTATTCATGTGTCAAATCCCCATGTAGTCAAAGAGTGGCTTTATTTTCCATTCAAATTCCTCGTGATAGTCCTTTTCCTATCAGTGATATTTCCTATAGCACTTTCGACATATATGTGCTACATCTGACATTGGAGCATACACACCAAATCTCTTGTTTTTCATCATAACCATATCGGTATACTTTGATACACTTTGTGACACCATGATAGAGACCAACACATACAACCGAGATAGTTGTTTTCACCCAGCTGTGGGCCGCACGCACACCGGAGAGCACTAAAAATGAGCGGAAAGAGGCCGACCCACTGCGGATTTTGGCCGAGGCTTCATTGACTGAGCAAGATACATGATGGAGGATCTTCGCTCCGAATTTGGGCACGGAGAAAATTTTGTCATTTTCAAATTTTTTGGTCCTCACACGGGTCGGTTAGCAAAATTCGCGCACTCATGCGCTTCACTGGGACACTGCTGGAGGAAATTTTCTGCATTTTTGGATTTTTCATGGTTAGTTATGCATCCTCAGTAAGCTCAACTGTATAACATTTCATCCAAATCTGGATGGTCAAAGAGCTCAAAAACACCATGAAAACCACCTTGCTTGCCACCTTTTGCACCAGCAGGAAGTACCTCCGGGAGAATGAGTGGCTTTGGAGGGCCAGTTTGAGCTCCTAAATTCAGAAAGTCTACTTGGGTTGGATAGTCAATATCCAGGGATTTCCAACGAGCTATCATGAGCTCAGACTTTGGATTCCGGGCAGTCACCTCAAATTCAGGCTGGAAAACGCGCGACCCACTCGGCTACCAAGAGCGACCTCACCTACGCTTTCTGAATTTTCAGGCCGCCCACTGCGGCTCGCCTAGTATGGACTCGAGCTTTTGCTTGTCGGATAGAATTTTTGGGTTTTTATGATGTAAATTTATGTTTGGCATGTAACTTTGGCTTATTTTTTATCTCTCTCTAGAAGATCTACACTCACAGGTAAAAATCATGTAATGGATCAGCTTTCCACTCTTTTAGAGGCAAGTTGTTAGGTCGCCTAGATCGTAGTTCCATGAATAGAATTGGTTGACACGCGGTCCATCGAAGAGGGAATTTCGACCCCCAGAGGGTGGGGAAAGGTGTTAGAAAGTGATCTATATGTGTAATTTCTCAATCATTTTTCGCAGGCTGGAGAGGTTGGACTCTTGGGATACTTTTGATATCATTGTACATATTTTTCATATTTTGGCTAAGGAAAGATCGGGTTTTGGCAGCACTTGCTGGGATCCTTGTGGTGTTCTGTTCTTGATGGTGTTTCTTCTTGCTGCTTTCGTAATTTTCTTCATGTTTAATGTATGCCATCCTTTCATTATGCTGTATGAACTAAATTGAATGAGTGAATAAGGTTGAATCACATCGTTTACGGTGCTCGCCTTTGAATTCGGCTAGTTCTATATGTTTTCGCCCTCGTTTGGAGAGGATCCAAGTTCTTTCTCTTGTCCTCTTCAAAGTCTTTCTCGTCGATGCGATCTATCCATATATTCAATTCAAATCATCAAGACATTCTACCTACCTGCAACTCGAACCTACTGCAAAGGTCGCGATCTCCTTGTCCGGACCCAAAAATTTGTTTTCCCATTACTCCGGCCGAAAACCCAAAAAACCAAAAAACAAACATTCTTATCTCTTTACTAGCCTAAAATCAGCTCTTATTGTATGGAGTCATCTCGCATCCTATTGCTTATTTTCTCGAGATTGATCTGGAGAGAGCCCTCTCCTCGTCCTCGTAGGGCTAGCTTACGAGGCCGAGCGTGGCTTTGATGTAGCCTGGAGTTTTACTTCATTTCGGCCACGAGGTAGATTTGAGTGCTAACGAGACTCAAAGTCCAAATCTTCACACACCTCTATGGTTGCCTCATCCTCCTTATATGCAAAAAATGCCCTCTATGCCATGGACCCCACCCAATTAGGGTTTCTCACAAGGAACTCTTCCTCCTCTCTAACTATGTTGTCTTCCCAAGCAAGCTACTCCCTCTCGTCGCTGCTCGTTGACTTCAGTCAACATGGCCTCATCCTCATGTGTTTGCCCCTTTTCACTAGGAGGTGAGATGGCTACTCCATGGATCCCTTCTCACCTCATGCGGAATTCTTATTTGTGAGTATCTGGGTCTCCTTACCCATCTTATTTATCTCCTAGATAATATGAGTAAAAATTAATGTTCCAATTTATTTGCAAAAATTTTGGAACATTACATTCACTATTTCCTTGGTATGGAGATATAGCGAGCGGGATGGGGAGCTATTTTTTTCTCAAGGCAGAGCCTATCAAATATATTTTGAGGAAGTTCCACATGGAGAGTTGTAAACCCATGGAAACTCCTCTTGGCGAGGAAACTAGAGGAAGGAGGATGTTACTTCGGGTGAGGTCGTGGATGCTATCGCTTTACGGGCGACCTGTGGGTTCACTCATGTACTCGGTAGGCTCGCGACCGTGACGCATCTGCTACACGAGTAATCCAGTCTAGTCAAAGTTATGGTTAAGCCGACCAAGCTCTTTTGGAAGGCGAAGTCATGTAGTGAGATATCTCGGGGGCAATACGGGAGGTATGGATTATGGTATAGTATGGGCGAGGGAGTGAAGCTTCAAGGCTTCACCTGCGTGCGGATTAGGCGGAAGTCCATCTACATTTAGGAAGAGCACATCGGGAAGGGATCTTTAGCATGGATTGACAACGGTCAGCTTTGGCACAGCTAGCAAACGGTACTCGATTGCACTCGGGTCAGAGTTTGATGCAAAGTACATGGCAGCCGAAGTCGTAGCATGTGAGGCCATCTAGATAGAGGAAGTATACTTTTTGGTTTTGTTTGGTCATCGGATGGATCCCGATGGTGATACATTGTGATAACTTCGAGTTGCATAAAACTCTCGTTTAATCCCGCATTCCATGACATGTCCAAACATATTAACATCGCTGGTACCACGCATCTCGCAGAAGTTATGTTACTGAGACACATTATTTTACTGGCAAAGTATATTCTCACGAAGGATCGGGATACAAATATTTTTATGAGAGGTCGAGCCAAAGAGAAAATTCGAATACCACAGTGTAGATCGGGGTAGCCGATAATCCCTTTCTTATTGAGAGGGAGTAGTCGAAAAGTCAACAAGAAACGTGTGTCTAATTTAATTTTCCCCTTAATTAAATTGGACACAACTGTAATTTTATCCTCATAATCACTTGTAATAGTTAGCGAGAGTGATAGCTAAGGTTTAGCCTTCCATAAAATTCGAGTTGAGGGTGGCTGGGTGAGGCACGTAGAGTGATTCTATTTGTTTTCAGAGTCCAAGTTGCAGACTGAGTGTATTATTTTAATGCATGACAAATCGGCTAACTCAATCGAGAGTGAGTTAAAGTCAATCTAACTAGTCAGTAACTCAATTGTCAGCATAGTGAGAGGTCGAAGTGAATTAAATATGATTTAATTCACATGCGAAAGGATTCGTCCAGTTAGCGATGATTGGTACTATTAATAGTTGCATGCACGTATGATTCGCATGAATACCCACCGAGATAGAGGTTAAAGGGATGTTATCTATCGGTTTTATTATTGAGTAAATTGTAGGCGCGTGTATTAGACTATTCCATAGGATTGTCCATGATGTATTACGCAAAGTCTGGAAGGTTGAATTTCCTACTCAATAGGGACTCAATTGTTCTTAGAATTGCACAAAGCGAGGCCAGGTATGAGCGAGAGGCAGGAAATTGGCTAAGTGTCAGGTTGATTTTGTCCGGATCAAGGTGGGAGACGCTGGTAGAGCACGGTAGAATCTTGTGAGAAGAGTGCATTGTAATTGTTTCATGATTCCTTGGTTTTATACAATGCTGAGATGAGTTTTGATCATATTTCTCCCCATAAAATTTCATGTCTCAGTGAATTTGACTCTCTCTCTTACTTGGTGTGATTGTGTGATCATGTTTAATTTCCGAAAATTAATTGTAGAAGGATTCAATATCTTGCTCTAGAATATTTCATGATTGGATCGACTCCATTGGTATACATTATTGCTCAGTATAATTTCTACACTTGGTCTTGGCTCCACTATCTATTCAATTTTGTGAGTTTCCATGATACGCTTTCTCCCACAAAACAGTATGTCAAAACGTGATAAAGTGTTTTTTTGTGCAAGAATATATCTGCGGATTTCGTGCCTCTCGTCATCCATTCTCATTGTGTCTCCCTAACCGTATCCATTATCCTCGATTTGTCTAAGAGACGTAATTATCTCGTAAGAAGATGAGAGGTCATTACAAGTCGCGGCCTAAAGGGAGTCCAGGCCTCTCATGGCTAAATCATTTGATTTTGTGGACGACTTTAGAATTACATGATGTATTGATACAAGATTCACATAATTATTAGGCCCACTCAGAAAAAATGTATGCCTATTATCCCAAATACACAAAATATACTCTCTCTCGAGAGGATAGAGTTGTTACAAGTCATCCCCGAATGGAGTCCGGTCTACTCATGGCTAAATCATTTTATTTTGTGGACTTGGCGGAGTGTACAAACTACGGTAAACTTGAATAAGCATATATTATTATTGATAAAAAGAGAGAGATAATGACAATGGGGAATCACCAAGGCTTTAAATAAATCCCTCACGCAGTCCCTTGGTGCAGAGACAAGGATCTTTGATCATTCCCTTTCATCTCTAATAAACCTAAGAAAAACTACATTTAAATAATAATTAATATATTATACATAACATTTCCCCTCTCTTAAAGATGCTTTGTCCTCCAAAGCATAACGTATCAGACGGAGTGTTGCGGTGAATCACTTGCATTCCCAAGAGGCTTCTCTCTACGGGAAAATCCTTCCCATTTAATTACATCTTCCGTAATAACACGGGAGCGTAGCTTCTCTTTTATCGTGTAGATAGGATACTGGGCTCCAAAGGTGAGTCCTTCCTTCATCATCCCAAAATTGGGAGTGTCGTTTGGGATGGCTGATTGGTCACCTAAGTGCTTTTTTTACCAGCATGACACATTGAAGACATTTTGGAACACGACTTGTACTTCGGAAGGCTCAACCCATAAGTCGACTCGACGTGATCTTTTTTGATGATTTGATATGAACCATAGAACTTTGGAGCTAATTTATTTTTCCTTTTTGTTTCGGAGACAAGCGCTTGTAACGATTGGAACTTGAAAAACACCCAGATCTCTAATTTCCCAAAATGATCTCTTAGTTCGATTATGATCGACTGCTGTTTGCTTCACACGATTGATCAGTATTCGGATTTTCTTTTAGAACATGGACGTTCTTTGCGTGTTCTTCTTCTAGCGGTCTAGCTGCTCGCGATTTGATTGGCTACAGTTTGAAGAAAAATATTTCCATTTCGGGTGCTCGTATCCATATAAAATCTTGGAATGGAGTCATTTTTTTGTCGATGTATGGTGCAGTGGAATTATACCACCATTCAGTGAGATGCAACCATTGAACCCACTTACTCTCTCTCCCGTAGCACTTACCAGTAGGTCAGCTTCCAAACATTTATTAACAACCTCTTTGTTTTTCCATCTATCTGGGGGTGGTAAGTTTGTGCCTCATGTTGAGGTAGGTTCCTATATGGTTGAACAATTCCTTCCCAAAAATTTCCTTTCGAGGTCTTGGCATCCATGTCGCCGACACCGTGACTTTCGAGTCGTGTAGTTTATAAATATGTTTGCAGTAATACTTTGTGGAGCTTTTCTTTGCGAGAGTCTCATTTTCTTCATTGAAATCAAATGAGCATATTTAATGAATCTATCCACTACCATGAAGATCTTATCCTTTCCATCAAAATACGAGTAACCCTTCGATAAAATCCATCGATATTTCTTCCCACTTCGATTTGGAATGTTTAAGGGATGAAGTAACCCATGTGTCATAATATTTTCACTTTTATTTCTTTCGGCACTTTGTCACATTTTGCGCATATTTTTGAATATCGTGACTTTGATACCCTTCGGAAAATACCCCGTGACGTGCATCGTAATATGTTTTAAAATATTCTACGAGGGCTCCGACATGGCATGGAATCATGTGATTCCTTGAGTATTTTTTATATTAAACTTGGATTTTGAAGTTTGGAAATAAATTCTTCCTTTGTACCCATAAGATATCGTTCTTCCACTCAAATTTTGAATTTCCTTTGGGAGATTGCGATTATAGCCAACATTTTTCGCCATTTTATGTACTCACTCACGAATCTGTCAGTAAGCCATTCAGAATGTCAGCAACCCGCAAAGCCGCAAATAGTGTTGGTTCTTCATCTCCTTTGGTCGCATACTGCTACTGCATTGTCTTTTTCCTTTCTTATGTAATATCTCCATGTTGAGAGCGACAATTTTCTCAGTCCATTTTTGTTGTTATTCGGAGGTGAGTGTTTTTTGTTCAAAGGAGATACCGAAGATTGTAACGATTCATGTCGGATGGCTATACTTTACTCCCTAATAGATATTGTCTCCATTTGGCCAATGTGTGCATAATTGGGAGCATTTCCTTGTTGTATGCTGGACTCTGAGAGGCTCTCGCTTTATTTTAAACTCACGTCTAAAAGTGATATAGAATTGCCCTTCTTGCATTAATACTACAGACTGCACCGAATCCTAGGCAATGCATGCATTCTGATGATTGAAATGGTTTAGAAAAAATTGGATTTTCCAATACTTTGGTGCATCAGACATTACTTCCTTCAAATATTCAAAACACTGTGTAAGAGGTGCGGTTAATTTTGTGTGCATGCGTATTTAATAAATATCTTCGAGTAATATCCTAGACTAGTCCAAGAATCCTCTCAGCTTAGATATTATTCACGTGGTTTATTCCATTCCCTTTAAAACCTTAATTTTAGAAGGATCCACTTTTACCCCTTCATGGGATATTATGCAGTCCCATATAATTCGACTTTCCTCTTCTTTTTCCAAAGGTGCATTTTGGACTTTCTTAGCATAAAATTGAAGTGATCTTCTCAATAAATGTGAGAACTTTATCCAAGTGTTGCAAGTTATCTCTTCCAAGTTTTATCTATAAATCAAAATATCATCAAAAAATACTAGTACAAATTTCCTAAGATATGGACGTCGAAATAATTCGTTCATGGTAGCTTGGAACGTAGTCAGGCATGTTGTCAACCCAAAGGGCATTACTTTAAACTTGTAGCGAGCCTTCATGTGTTCGAAACGTTAGCTTTTGGTATATCTTCCAATCTAATTACTGATCCGGTGGTGCTTTGACCTTTAAGTCTAACTTTAGAGAAGTATTTTTCACCATGTAGCTCATCTGCACTTACATCGATAAATGGAATTGGAAACTTATTTTAATTGTTATCTTATTTAATCCTCTCGTAGTCTACGGCATAGCACGGAATGATCCATATCTTACCAATATAATTCGCGGCATTTCGGACTTTCTTGCTGAGATGACCCCACATTTTGTAGTATGTCCTTGGATTATCTTCTCGATTTCGGCCTTTGTGGTGATGCGAGTAGCGATAAGGCTCGATGTTAACATGGTCTTAATCCTACCTTTGACTTCTATTGTATGTTCGATTTCCCTATTAGGAGGCATTTTCATTGCACAGTTCGCTGGAATACTTTTTCGTGTTTCTAAACTAGTCCTTTGTACTTCTCGGTGACTCTTTTCGTGGTTCCTTTTTGTAGTATAACATTTCTAAGCCGATGACATTGTACTATATAGGCTGGGCGTCTCCTTTTCAAATCATCTTCATCATACGGGAGCGACGATATGATTTGATTTTACTGGGCTTGGAATCCATATAACATGTGCTTCTCATTCTTCCCACTTAAAGCTTATAAAGCGTCGATTTCTCGATGGTTGTGCGAGAATGAGCACCTCAAGGTTTGCGCTATCGAATTTCCTCAGACCACATCTCCTCCTCGCAGGTACGGAATAGAATGGAGCACTCTAAACTAAAGTCTTTAATCCGTAATTTGACCTTATGGCGTTTCCTTACTTACTCAATCTTGTTACCATCAGCCCACCATTACCTTCATATTAGGCATAAGAAAAGTAAAGATGTTGAGTCTTTTGGCCATGGTTGAAAACTCCAGAAAATTGTGTGGGTGGCTGCCAATGTCGATGAGAACCATTACGTTGTTTTTCTTACAGGTCCTCTGGACTTAGTGTCCGAGGCCAGTGATATTCCCGTCATGGCTCGATAATGACACTCTGCGTGAATGATTTCATCATCTACTTCTAGAGAGAACTACGGGGTGTCTTCTATCTCCTTCTACATCCGAATCATCATTGTTAAACGTCATTCGTTGCTTCACAATTATACATATCTTTTCCGTTAGCACATTTGCGCTTTAGGTCATTAATTTTCGCCACAATGTTTGCACTTGCCCTCTCTCTCATCCTTTGTATTTCCATGTGAGATTTATCTCCTTCATGAAGGCGTGGTGGAACATATTTCATGCTATCTTCTCTTTTTAGATTGAGGAAACTTTCACCTCGAATATACTCTTTTTCTTCGGTTTTCGACCAAGATAACCTTTCAAATTTCTTTTGCAACGTGACCTTTTTACTTCTTTGCCTTGCTAGTTCCTCGTCTGATGTAATGTCGTGAAGTTCGAGCTCTTCCTCTATATGGATTTTAAGAATCACTGAGATGAAAGACTCGGATTAGACGAGATTCGACAATCTAGGTACTCGTGTCGCTAAGGTCTCCCATTCTTGAATGTACTCATCCACATATCCTTTTGTTTGCGTAATTTGATGAATGTTGAAAAAAACTTTTCTTCTTTTATACCTTGAAATATTTTAAAGAATGCATCCTTAAATTCCGTCCAACTAATAGAAAAGCGTCGTCTTTTTCACACCACATATACCACTGATATAGCTTTCTCTTCTTCCATTTTCATGGTAGCGTGCTTAATTTCTTTTTCATCAATCACTATTAATGTCATCCCAAAATCTCTAAAAATATTATTCGGCTTTTATTAAAGCCACTTGCAACGCTATTTTTTTCATTGCTCGTCAAACTCGGGTAGCTCGATTTTTGCTTTTTGATGATATGCTAACGGTGGGACGAGAAGGAGATATCGATTAGCAAATTCATTCCGGAAGCTACTTATTTTGGAGAATGCAGACACTACTCTTCGTGACGATGTGGGAATCGGCTTTTTTCATGATGCCCTTTGACTTCCCTAAATTCTTCTGAATTGTTACGTTGATTTTGTTCCATATCGGAATATTGGCTGCATTGTGTCCGACTGTCTTATCGCAGAGTTCTGTCATTCCTTTTTGCATTGCTTGGCTATAATTTTCAGTCTGGCCTCGCTGTAGTTTAGCCATTTTTCTTTCTATTCGATTTGTCGTATCTTGAAGCTTTTTGATGTCGTTTGGAGTGTCCTGCCAAGCTTTGTACCCTCGAGACTGACTAGCCACGTGATTTTGGTGGGAGATCTCAACCTCACGGTACTAGGGCCAAATGAATGTAATTTCGCATCCAATGAGTTATTTTTTCAAGAGCTATTCAAGGAAAACACGTGGATATTCTCCTTGATTTTTCTCTCCCTAACATGGAATAATGGACACTTGAGCTTGGAGAAAATTTCAAAGTAGTCTGGTTAGATCGGTGTATTGTTTCATCGAAATATTTTGGAGAAGTTACGTACATGAGATATTGCATTTCTATATGCTCTCCTATCTGACTGTACACTTTCTTCACTCCTGCAGTAATTCGTACCCGATCGTATATGGTATGACCTTCCTTTCAAGTCTCAACCACACTTTGCTGCAAGAATCTCACTTTTTCGACATCTAGTTTTAAAAACATGCTAAGTAGTGCCCAATATTTCAGGCTCATCATGTATGGAAATTCTTGTTTTAAATCTCATATTTCTAAAATAGGTGGTGATATGATGGGTTCAGCTTGTAGAAAAACTTAGGGTTAACTGCTCGAAAATTCAAGAGGCCACATGTCTCGCCCTAAATAATCAACGATGCGCACTTTCCTCTCGACGAAAAACATCTAGCAAAAAATTTGGCCTCTAAGAGCTCTTGTAAGAAGAAAATTCTTGGAAAAATCTTTCAGTGAGGGCCGAATGACGATGTAACACCTAATGACAATTGAATGACGACTCAACAATCGAGAAATCTGGACGAGAACGAATATAAAGAACACTAATTGTTTTTCACCATTTTCTCCCTCTTTGTGCAGAGACTTAGAATACAATATGGGATGGTAAAAATGGTGCAATTAATAAGTTATATAAATTGGAAGATATACACATAGATTCCAGTCCAATTCTTTGAGTGAATTTTTATCATGCACGCCTCGGAGGTGGATTTCGACATTCAACTTGAATGCATCCAATGTTTTAGCACAAACAAAGCATATGATGCATTTATGAAAGGATGATAACAATCTCAAGAGGTCTCAAATGTTGTAAATTAACTTTGCCTAACGATACAAGTATCTTGTTCTAGATGGATGGACATAGTGGATACTCTTAGCATTTATTTGATATCATGGTACTGTCTACTGCAAATTGTGATTCGAGAAGATTATGCAAAATATTGGGGGAAATTAAAGCAACATTCATATCTCTCATTCCGAAGAATACAAATCCATCTACATTCATGTATTGTAGACCTATGTATCACTAGGCGATATGCTGCTATAGGTCATTTCCAAGATAGACTTCCAATATACTTAATGTGAAGCTATCTAGAATTCATCACTCTCGAACGATTCACCCTTTTACGTAGTATAAGAAAATTTAGGACATGGTTACCATCGCACAAGAATGTCTAGCATTCTATAAAAAATCCAAGCACAAGGAGGTTATAATTTTAAAATTGGACCTTAACAAGGCCTATGATAAGGTGTGTACTAGACATTTCTCCTATTGATCCTTCACAAAATTGGTCTTTATGTCGGGATTGTTGAGTGGATCCTATCATGTGTACCTTGGTATGTTATGTTGCCTTTATCGATGATCTTCCAGTTGGATTTTTTCGATGGCGTATGTCGAGGACTTCATCACGATCTCTCTCTTTCACCCCTTTTATTTTTTTGTTCATAAAGCATGGATTTAATAGTCTTATAAAGGTGTCTCACGTAGAAGCCGCATTTCGTGAGGCCTTCGTATCACCAAAAATGTTTTGTCTGTCACTCTACATTTTGTAGATGATGTCCCTAGCACAAAACATATATCAATCGCGTAATGGAGACAACTCTTTGATACAATTTTGAAATTTGGAGATGAATCTAGGTTTTATGGTGATACGAACGGAAAAAGGGCCTCGATCTAAGAGTATGCTTCAGTGTGATTTAAATCAAGTTAACGAAATTGCTGTGTGCATCTGGAGCTCGACATCTCTCCTTTGGATCGAGGATTCAAATACCATGTGTTCTTTTCCGAAGCCAAAAAAAATATATTATCGAGGCTCGCTCATTTGGATTATTAAAAAAAATTGAAGATAGATTGGCCTCTTTTTCACATGGGTGGCTTTCGAGCGATGTAGACCAATTCTAGCACAATTTGTTTTACATGTATGGGCCTCTGCTTCAATACATTGATGCCATAACTTATTATCAAAAAGTATTGACTCAATTATTTTAAAATTTCTTTTTGGTTTGAGGCGATAGGAGCACATAAAATACATCTAATGCGTTGTGGGAGGAAAATCATCTCAAAAAATAAGGAAGTGGGTGGATGGGGCTTATTTTAGAAACAATTGTGCTACGCGCCTTTGTTGACTAAAAGTATTTGGGTGCTATCTTTGGTAAAGAAATTTGGAAAAATGTTATCCTGGAAAAATACCTCATATAAAGCATCGCCTCTCCTGAAACAAGAATGGTGGTTTTCCATTTCCATTATTTGGCATGGATTTGATGAGAATTAATAAAGTGGTGGCGATTTAGGATGAAATAGAGAACGATGGCAGTGGTCAAGGCTGGCCTAGATCCAGCATGTGGTTTCATCGGTGACTGGCTATCTCATCTCATCAATATCATATACCATCTTCTTGGTATGGGTATCGATCTGCACCCACCAAATGCATTTTGTGGTGGTGATATCTCCAACTTTGCCTCCATCCTGGAATCGGGCCGCGAGAATTAGCTTAGAGGGTCAATTGGAAACTATTTGGGAGGACTATATCAAAAATCTATATGTGAGCGGAATTTCATTACAATGAATCCTTTCGATGTGGAAAATCGAGCTCAGTGGAAAAACCTTCGTTAAGTTTCATGTCTTATAATCCTTTAAATTATGTTTTTCCACCGTTGGTTTGATTCAATATGGAAATGGAAACATGTCATTGAAAATTAAGATATTTGGTTGGCTTTGCGTTGAAGAACAAGAACAAGATCCTTAATTTGGGATAATCTTTGGCGGATCCTTCATCGTGAACCTGATACAATATTGGAAACAAACTCAACGATATATTAATAAATTTCTCAAAGAAGCATGGTGTACTGGTAATGTACATATCAATACATCGAGAAATCAATGAAAACCGAGCCTCCGAGGTTTATTGGACTCTAATAACTAATTTACCTAACAAAAACGGAAACCCAAGGATTGGTTTCTAACATTGCTTAATCCGACAGGGATATACCAAAGTCCAAGAATGAGAGCCTGGGAATGCAAAATGCATCTGAAACCAAGAGCTCAAACGTCTCTCTAAAGAAATGGTTTTTAAGGATGACCACGAAACCCGAAGATGGGAGAACCCAATTTCTCAACCAAACATCCACCTCTAGAACATACACAATAACTTTCTCAGAACAACAAAAAAATGTGGTTTTAAGATGACCTACAAACTCGGAAATAGCACAATAGTCCCTTGAAAAATTTACGAATGCGGAAGTGCTCGCTTCACACATAGCTTAGTCGAAACTAAAGTCTCACAACTATGGTATAGGTTGTGGCCTTGTGGATGTGGATCTCTAACTCAAGCTCGCTTGAAATCTCGAACTCTGACATGTATCGGACCACCAACAAATTCCCCCCTCGTCAAATATTAGGTGAGAGTATGTCTGTGCTATCGCCATGAAGCTTGACTCAACACTTCAGCAACAAATCCTACTTTTATGATCTGCAGATCTTCTTGGTACACTTACGACCATTCCCACGAAGCAACCCAATCCATACGAACTTTTTGCTTAATCTCCTTAGCGGTACTCTTTATTTTTGGAATATCTCTACGAATGGTGATTACACTCTTCCTGAAAAATCCTCACATGAGTGAAGATCAAAACGTCGATATTTCATATGTCCAACTCGTGCTACAATGTCAGCATTTATCAACATTTTAGGACACACCATCCAGGGAAATCTCGAACTTTGAAATTTTATAGGTTTAACGAAATATGGAATGTGAAAAGATACATCATTGTGTAGAAATTATACAATATATGCATGTATATTAACGGATTCTCCCGATCTAACAAATTAATCTTATGTTAAATACGGGAATACTTCCACTTAATTCTTTGTGGAAATTAAATCGCTAATTGCAAACACATGAAAAAAAATCAATCACACATAACAAGATGTTTCTGAGGGAAAGCTTAAAGCTAAAAACCCCAAGTATCATATATTATGTATATCAATGGATCATGAAACAATCTCATATATCTAATACAAATCTCATCTCATAGAGCTCTTAGTACAATATACAATTGTCTCACCTTTGTCTTGCAAAATTTGCACCTCCATGCACCATAGCTTTTCTTGCCTCCTAACAACGTCTGCCTCCTCTGCGCGATCCCTCGCTGAAGAAGAACCTTGAATGAATTCGACCTTACCTTGTCTCTGAATACCCAATACTCATTAGGAATCTCCAATGTGTGTGTGGATGCATTGAATGCTCCACTATAGTCGCTACAGTATAGTCCATCTCACCCTTTCACCTATCTCTCAACTAGGTCTCCAGCCTGGGATCGATATGCGCTGAAAGTAGTTCAGCTTCACGTATTTCTTTAGTTACGAAGTAAGGCACTACTTGTGAATTAATTAACTCAAATTAATTCACTCATCTTTCACTAGTGTATGTTCAGTTACAACTAGACATAGCTGAGTTTAACTCACGAAATGAGTTAAACTAAATAACAACTCACATAACTACTCTTCCAACTCTCTTACAACTCGCCACAATCAATTATAACTAATTCCTCCATGCCGAGTCACCAACCACCTAGGAATTGCATAATTCCTTGACCTTGATGTGCACATCGACTGCTCGAAAATCAATTGCTCCAAGAGAATAAGTTACTATTTATTATTTGATTATTATTAAGGGCTAATAATAATTGACATGCATTCTATTTTTAGATTTGTGATCTCTAAATAGACTTTGCCTCATTCTTTAAAATAGAAACTCATCTAAAAAGCAGTTTTTCTTAACCATCTGGAATCGGCTCCTGCTAATTTTAGATTTGTCTCAACATGTCTATTTTTAGAAATACACCTAAAAATAGCTTGTGTGAGCCCCACCTAGTTTAGGTGCTGATTTTTCACTAGGATCAAGGATGATGTTTCCGGATGTCACTTTCCTTGTTTCTTATTACAATATTCAACACTCCCTCTCAACAAGAAAGGTATGTCTTTGCATGCGCCTCTGCCACTCCATGCATCCACCCTACAATACTTGCATGCAACACTTAGAAACTGAATGGCCTCCAAAAAACTCAATCGATCTAATGCATATGTCATCAAATTCTTTCGACACGCAAGCTACTACACATGTCTTGAGGAACCAACTGCTGTTGTTGAACTCCGCACCCATGCACTTTGCACTTGTTGTCAACTCTAATCCACGCTCTAGTATACAACACTATCACTTTGATCTGATCGCATCAATCCAACTAATCATGCTACTACTTCTTTGTGGGTGCATCGTAGCTAGGTTCAATTCATGAGATCCACACCATCTCAATGAATCCTACCCAAATTTTCTTCTTGGGATTACTCATTCAGTGTTGCCCCACCTCTCACCTGGTGGTATGAGTTGCATGCACTCCTTCTACCCATTCGGCTCGGAAATTTTTTCTACATGAGTGGTTGCTCCCGACTCCATGATCCTCATCTTATGGCTGCTCCACATCCTGAAGTTCACTCTTACGCATGCAAAATCCTGCTCCCTCTCAAGCTTCAATCTGTCATGTCTTTCTCGCACTTTGCTTCCCAACGTAGGAAGCTCGTAGAAATCCCATCTACTTAAAGTCTGTAGATATTCTTTACTTGAATCCCAACCTTCTTGGCTTGCCCCTATTGCTTTGTGTCATAGGGAAAACTTTTCCTTCACTAAAGACAACATCATAGCCTCTATCCTCTAACATTTGACTGAGATTAAATTTGTTCTTTAAACCTGGAACATGCACAACATATTTTGATGAGAAATTTTACGACGCCCACTAAAAGTTAATGGTAACAATGTCTGACCACCTCTATGTACGTCCATCGTTTCCCCAACTCAACATGCATATGGAGATCTTTCTCCACCAAGTCACCGAACAATTTCTCATCTCCCGTCATGTGAAAGGAAGCACCACTATCAAAGTACCACCGATCCCAATGCACTAGACACCATGCATGCGATCAGTGAGAAGTCAAGCTCGAAATTGTAGAGGCAAGAGCTTACAGGCTGCAACTCCCGACAACCATCTTGTTCTTCTTCTTATGTGGACAATTTGTGGTAACATGTCCAAACTCGTGACAATGAAAAACACTTCACTTTGGACATGTTGTTCTCCTTGCTATCTTCACCGGCCTCGGATCTAGAATGGAATGTCTTCCTTCTTCTTCTTCACCTTGGCATCGAAAGCACAACCCTTTCATCATCATGATTTAATGAAGATACATCTACGGTGTCTGCCTTATCTCCTCTGCACTAGATCTAACCAAAGTCGCTCCCAATCCGACAATTTTCTCGATCGCTGTGAGTATTCATAACTACGCCAACTCTTCGAAGCCCAAGGAGAGCCAATCTCACCAAATCATCATCAGCAACACTTACTCCTACACTCCCAAGTTCATCCCCTGCATTGGACAAACTTTGTCAAGTATACCGGAATAGTGTCGTTTTTCTCCATCTTGATTTTTACGAGTTTATCCTTTAGCGCCAATTTCCTATGGTCGTTGTTTGCTTTGGAAAAAGATCTCGTCAAAGCCTTTCACATAGCATATGGATTGGATTTCCCATGAAGCCTTGACACAATATGGTATTTCACACCTTCCAATAGAATCCTCCTCGCCCTTGCTACTTTCTTTTGCCATGCGTCGGAAATCTTGTAGCATCCGTCAAATGGGCTTAGGAACATCTCTCTCGATGAATTCCTTCAGCCATTATCTTCAAGCACTACCTCCATCTGTCCTTCCGAGGCTATGTAGTTCAAGCTACCCTCGAATGCATACTCCAACCACAACCCATTGAAAGCCATTTCAATGTATACTCAAGCTATCCTTTCAGAGAAATTCTTGTAGCAATTTTGAATTGTTTCCACCAGCGACAAAACTCGAGCCTCTTCTTCACTATTGCAATCTCTTCACATTTCTGATACCATGTAGAAATTATACAATATATGCATTTATATTACGGATTATCTGTTACAAAAATTAATCTTATGTTAAATATAAAATCCTTCACTTAATTCTTTGCGAAATTAAATCGTCAATTGCAAACGCATGAAGAAAAAATCAATCACACATAACAAGATGCTTTACGGGAAAGCTTAAAGATAAAAACCCCAACTATAATATATTATTTATATCAATGGATCATGAAACAATCTCATATATCTCATACAAAGCTCAACTCATCAGAGCTCTCGTGCAATATACAATCGTCTCCTGCTTGTCTTGCAAAATTTACACCTCCATGCACCAATTTCTTGCCTCGCTGACCTCCACTACGCAATCCCCTGCTGAAGAAGAACCTTGAATGAATTCGATCTTACCTTGCCTTGGACGCACAATACTCATAGGCATCTCCAATGTGTGTTTGGATGCATTGAATGCTCACTATAGTCACAACAAATAGTCCATCTCACCCTTTCACCTATCTCTCAACTAGGTCTCCACTGATCGACATGAAAGTAGTTAAGCAGTTATATTTCTTGATTTGCAAGTAAGACACTACTTGTGAATTAATTAAATAATTAATTCACTCATCTTTCACTAGTGTATGTTTAGTTACAACTAGCACAATTGAGTTTAACTCACTTAAGCGAGTTAAACTAAATAACAACTCACATAACTACTTTTCCAACTACTGTTACAACTTGCCACAATTAGTTATAACTAATTCCTCCATGCATGAGTCACCAACCACGAGAATTGCATAATTCCTTCGCATTGATGTGCCACATACATTTCACGCGAAATCAAGTGCTCCAAGAGAATAAGTTACTGTATTGTCGATTATTACTAGGTGCTAATGTAATCGACATGCATTCTATTTTTTAGATTTGTGATCTATAAATAGAAATTCGTCCATATTCTAAAATAGAAACTCATATAAAAGTATATTTTTCTCAACCATCTAGAATCAACCTCCTGCTAATTTGAGATTTTTCTCAACATGTTTATTTTTAGACACACACCTGAAAATAACTGTCATGCAGGCCACCTAGTTTTCAGTGCGGTTTGCTTTTCACTAGGATCAAGGATGATGTTTTCCGGATGCCAATTTCTTCGTTTTCTTGTTGAAATATTCAACACATTGTTATAAACCAGATCGAGCTCTATGTTTATTGTGTAATCTCTTCCCATGTTCTAAAAACGGGTTTCACATCAACACTTCTAAAGCTGCATCTAAATTTTTCACCCAGAAATCACTTCATTTCTACACTCATTCTCTAATCGATGATCGGGCTCAAACAACTTTGTTTGTTCTAAACAAAAGCGTGTTCAAAAATTCTTATTTTGTAATTCATGTAATTCATCATGCTAAAAATTGTGACTCTAGCTCCAAGAAATTCATTTTTTTCTTTTAGTGTTTTGCAAACATGATTTGATGTCGGAAGAGCATGTTTTTGATGACTTTGGACATCGTTATGGATAGTAGATAGCATTAAATTTCTCAGATAATTGTACTAAACCATTTAGTTTGGCCATTTTGTTCGGTCAATATCAAAAATAAACTTGCGATCAACTCGAGAGAAAAAAGGGTGTCGGCTTACAACCGAAAAATGCTAATACAAAAAATCGATTCAATGATTTAACCGGTGTCGTAGTTCAACCAATCATGCACCCATCAACAATACAAATTCAAGTAAAAAAATGATCGCTTCAACTACATAAGTAGGGATTTTTATATATATATTTTCTCCATACAATGAACACTAAAGGAATACAAACTCAAATATTTGATAGAGTTCATCAAATAGTGATAGAAACTAGTGACATGTTTAGGGTCACCAACCCATGGAAACCAAAATTACGTTGTCTTCTTCTTGTCCAACAAAAAATATCACGACCTCCAACAGCAATGTACAAACCTCCAAAATCCCTCAAAAATTTATCTTCTTTGTTAAAAGAAAATTACCAAACATATGGATTTAATATGAACTTTTGACCTCAAATAGTCTATCTAACTCTATGAGCTTTGCTAACTATAATGCTCTTTTCTTTTTCTTGTTTTTATATTCATAGATTTTATAACTTAAAGTTAACCAAATTAAACTTCAAAGCTCAATGAATGATGATGTCAGCGTCACATGCTTCAATATCTCAAAGTACCTTTACAACACACTCTTGTCTTTATATTTAGTCTTCTAAATAAAGTCTTCCTTCTTGAAGTAAATAATTTGAACCTTTGTAAATTCTTATTTTCTGTTCATATTAAATAATGATACCCTTATGTGAAGATAAAATAATATCACCCTCTTTTGAAAATAATTATAAAATTTCCCTACTAATTAATTCACCATATACCTCTATTTGGATTTTATTTTGAACTTCATCCATTTAATAGATTGCCCATTAAAGATACTTTTGCATTTTGAGTCAGCTCTTATATTTTTTTTAATACCTTTGCATTTCAAACTTTGTTTGTTAAATCTTTTTTCCTCCTGTACAATGTTTGATTCCTTGAATTACTCCTTTTGCAAATTAAGTTGGCTTTGATGATCTAATAGTATGTTTCAAAAGGATCTTGGTTCAAATGTCAACACCTTTAAAAGATTTAATAAAATTTTCTTTCACAAATATTTTCATTTTCATTTAAAATTTATTTCAAATCACCCTCATAAAAGTATCCTTCATTTTCACAATGGATTTCACAATTCCATACCAGTTGTAACTTCCGAGTTTACTATTACCACCTTGACTTCCCATTTACTACGATAAATAACATATCTACCACCGTAACTTCTCGTTCACTACAGTAAATAACATATCCACCACTCGTAACTTCTCATTCACTACAATAAATATGATAAAAGTTTTTTTCCCAAAATTATTTTGACATACAAAGCTTCTTCCAAAATTAAAATTGTTGTTCACCCAGCAATAAAGATTCACCAACATAGTTTGTGATTCAGCAACACAATATGGTCTCCAAAGAAATCAATTCCACCTATAAAATTTATCAACAAAAATAAATCATAATACAACCTACATTATTTCACCATGCTACTATTAATCGGTATTCAAAACAACTTTTACCTTGCTTGCTTTTTAACTCGATTTCCAACGATCCTGAGCTCTCTCTCTCATGTGTCTACAAGAAATGCACTCGCAAAATTCATTTTATGAAGATGGTACATTCTTCCTCCATAAAATTTAAACAAACCACGCCTCCTAAAAAAACGGGGCTCCTTTGTTTCATGTGTATGCGCAAGCAATGCACTCCTCGAAAAATGCATTTTATGAAGCCGGTACATTCTTCCCTCCATAAACTTCAAACAAACCATGCCTCCTCTAAAAAACAAAATCGGTGAGGTATGGAATTTATAAAAAAGCTTAACCTCGTAAGTGAGCAAGTTAACCATGCTCTCATTCAGCATCTCACCACGCTTTGATGCCTCTGTAAGACACACAAGATTGGAAACAAACTGAACAATGTATTAATGAATGTCTCAAAGAATGGTGTACAATACATGACATATAAATACGTCAGAAACCATCGGAGGTCATTTCTCGGGTTTCTTGGACTCTAATAACCAATTACCTAACACAAACTAACGGGGATTAGTTCTCTAACACTTACTTGGATAATCTTTGTAGAAGGTTCCGAGGACTCCGGTAGAAGTTGCTCTGCATGGACTCTAGCAAAGATGTTTATCACTTTCTTGTTTATTTCTGGGTCTCCAAAGACCATCTAGTATAAATTCATGTGGAACTCTTATCGTATGTTTCTTGGGGTTACTCTTCGATAGAATCTTGCATTCGGGGAATAGGGGTACTAAATACAAACCTTTTGGGACTTTCCCTTTCTTCATTTTTTATTTGGGTATTTGGAATTGTAGGAATGCTATTATTTTTGAAAAACAGTTTTATGATATTGATCGAATTTGTCATAAAATTTGTGCATTTTTTTAATGAATACGGTCCTATGCCCAATACAATACTTTGTGGGCACTGCGGGTCATCAATTTTTTGGACAATCTCCGGGTTCTTTGATGGAGTAGCGAATTCTTAGGGAAGTGGATGCGACGCTCACATCTCTCTCCTTGGGAATTTAAATATTCACCTTAATTGGACTTGCGATCCCGGGGAACAAATACATGAGAAAAAGTCACAACGTTGTGGAGGATTTTATTTTGTGCTGAAGGATCCAACCTCGCACATTATTTGTGTTCGATGATTCCAAAGTTACAATTGATTGGACCAACGATTTCTCGAATTCACCCCTGCGCTCTACTTTGAAATTTGAAGTGCGTGATAGAAACTAAAGTCCAATTTCAAAGAGATGCACTTTACTCACATACACGTTCAAAGTCGTGGCGGATTACTCTCTCTAGCGGAGGCTCGCGCCAAATAGACGTTGTTCACTTCAAGGTTTTTTATTCAAGATGCACTACAAAATACGAGACACATTCACAATACTGCGATCTTTCATTTGAAAATGCATAATGATTTTTTTATTAGAATATATGCGGGGAATTCAAATATTTATACTTTCTTACTTTGATCTTTCATTTGAAAATGCATGGTGATTTTTTATTAAAATGTATGTAGAAATTAAATATTTATACTTTCTTTTTCCAAGAATAATGTGGTAATTCTCAGGTGTACACCCTTTTTGGATAATCCTACGTAATATGGGATATGTATTATGTATATATAAGAGATGATAGTTTCTAGATTTTCATACATGATTTTTCCGTTAGACCATACAGAGTCATGTAAACAATTTAAACAATCAATAGAAAAGTGCTTTGTGTTTTCTTTCTTGAAAAAAAAACAAAAAAAACATATATCTGTGTGTTTTCTTTCTTGACACATATATCTATTAAATATATACATGCTCGCATTATTTTTGGGTGCTCAAAAATATAAATATTTCAAATTCCTATCATAAAACACACTCCCAATGCATATGGATGCTTCTAAATCTTCAAACCAAAAATATCCAACACGGGATAAGGCTAAAATGCATCAAAATGAACACTTGATGACCATGAATTTACTTTTAGGTCATGATATATGATATTGGGTGGATTGCCACATCAGGTAGAAACACTTTAACTTACAATTTAATTGGTAAACTTTATTTTGAAAGGGAGCGTTTGGATTTTTTTCTTTCCAGTACTCATGCCACATATTAGTGACACTAACCTAATAGGATACATTGATAGTGATGGTGCATTTTATGTTGACACTAGAGAGCATTGTAACATTGGTGTGCATAGTAAGGTAGAAGAGAAGTTTGGTAGGTTTAAGAAAATGGAACGTGATGTCTCATGTTACAATCATTAGATAAGGAAAAACATTGGATAAAGGAAAGACATGATAAGTAATTCTCGTACTTTTAATTCAATTGACATTTTCTATGAATTTAAGATTACAAGTAATCATTTTATTAAGTATGTCATTATTTAATTATATTTGTCATGATTTAATTGCGTTTATATCCTTTTTCATACTTATTTTTTAAAATGGATTGTTACATAAATCATCGATACAATATTTAAATGGACCGTCGGTAAAGGCTTTTGTTTCTTTAAAAATATGTTAAGTTGATATAGCAAATTTAATATTAAATTTGTTGGAATCACGATTGTTGTTAAACCAAAATTCGCAGATTTTTAGTCTCCCTACAATCGCGAGTTAGGATTTACTGAGAGGCGGTTAGTCCATGTCACAAAACACATGGGGAGCATTAAACCTAATGTCCAACAATCTCCCCCCAATCGAGTCGGGTGAGTTTCGAACTCGAGACATGTCAGCTACGATTCACTTATTTGAATCATGATTATCGTTAAACCAAAAACCGTAGGCTTAGTCCTTGCTAAAAATCGCCAACGTAAGAATCCACAAGAAACTATTAGTCCATGTCACAAAACACACGAGAGAGCGTTAAACTCAATATCCAACAAAACCAAGCTTATAAGTTCCAAGTGATTATGTTAACAAACATTTATTTATTTTAAAATAATACTATATATTTTTTATTAATTTTTCTTATTAACTATATAACTTCGAATTTATATATTATTTTTTAAATTATAAACGAAACATTAATATAAAAACCAATTTGGTAGTAATAAATATGAATCCGACATTATGCCATCATTGTTAAGCATACCACGTGAATCTCCATAGTAGTAGATATACTTTATTTTAATACATATTTTACATTGGCTTTGAGTAGATTGCTTTAAATATCATTGTTAAGCACACCATGTGAATCTCCATAGTAGTAGATATACTTTATTTTGAAGTAGTATATTTTTATTTTAATACATATTTTACATTGGCTTTGAGTAGATTGCTTTAAATAAAGTTTAAAATAGTTTATAAATTTGAAAAGATGTAAAATTATAAATATCTAAACATTTAATTGTTGTTTGAATTTATATCAACAATTAAATTAAATTTGTATATAATATTAAAAGTGAAAAAAAAGATGTTAAAGATGTGAAAACAAAATTTATAATATTTCTGTGGCTTTCTAAAATTAAAATCAAATGAATTATTTTATAATTATTTTATAAATTATAAGTTTAAAATTAATTTATAATATTTTGGTGGCTTTTTTAAAATTAGAGTCAATTGAATTATTTTAAAAATTAGAATCAATTGAATTATTTTATAAATTGTAAGTGTAAAATTAATTTTATACTTTATTGATCGAATTTGAATATAGTTACATGACATTTAATTTGATTAGTTGTTATTCTAGTTTGGAATAATATTTTCTCCTTGAATTCTGGCAGGAGATTTATGAATATTCAAACAATGTATTCAACAATGGATTGAGCGTGGTAGGAATTTTTAGGCGACATAACTATATATTTTCTAGGAAATTTGGAGAGCTAGGAATGGACATGTTTTTGAGGGATTTCATATTAACATACACAAAATTGTAAAATTAATTCCATACTCTCTTGATTGACTTTTGAATATATAGTTACATGACATCTAACTAGATCGTTGCTATTCTAGGTATGGAACAATATCTTATTTTCCCTAAACATTCCTGGTGGGAGATTTATGAATATTGAGACAATGTATTCGATGGAAGATTGAGCGTGGTGGGAATTTCTAGGCAAAGCCACTATATATTTTCACGGGGAAATATGGAGAGCCGAGGAATGGACATGCTTTTTTAGGTATTGCGTGATCTACTAAAATTGTACACAACAAATTATTGTTGTTGGAGAATATAAAGAAACCCTCTCAAATAGTCAAGGATCTCTCATAGGTCCATTCCTCATCTCATTCAATACTCAGCCGAGTATTTCGACGGTATTGCTTAGAGAGGATATTGTGGTTGTGGAGTGTGGCTAAGGGTGGATCATTGTCAACATTATAAGATTTCTTGGAACGGAGAGCTCCGACACTAATACAAGGGTATAAGTCCTAGCCCTTTCGGGAGGCTTCTCCGGTTTTCTAGAAGATTGGCGATTGATACTTTACATGTCTATGGGGATTCTCGGTGTCCTTATTGACGCGATGTTGGTAATAGAAATTGTTATCCCCCTCGCCTCAATGGTTGGATATCTCGGATACATCTTCACAGTGGTCTTTCTCGCTGATCACTTTCCAACACATCTACCGAGAGTCTAATGTGATTGCAGACACTCTATCTAAGAAAGGCTTCTCCGAAAGCGATCTTTGGTCATTTGCAATAATTTCACCTAGAGAATGACTTCACCGGAGATGAGGGCTCTATCCCCCTCTCCTAACTTTTACTTCATTAGTTGTCTCTTTCGATTGGTTGATTTTCCGTTAGCAAAATGAATAAAGCTCGTAATGGATATAAATCGATTCTTGTAGCAGAGTTTCAAGCTATCTATGATGATTTTATGTTATTATGATTTTATTTTCCCCACTAGATTCTATTTAGGAAATATTTTGTCAAAATGTATGCCATCATGGAAGCATCTTTTGCGAAGAATGTAGTGGTACATTATATAAACCAACATGTTTTTCCCTTTGGAAAAAACATGGCATCTAACTAGAGAGCATACATGAGAGGTGTTCTATCCTAGTTTTTTAACATAACAATTTATATTAAATCTTAAAAATTATTATTTTAGATATTCTAAAATTAATTAATTTAATTATTTAAAATAATAAATTTGTAATAATAAAAAATTTAATTTATATTTATTTATATTATTTTAGATTCATTTTACTTCGAATTTACCAAGGAGTCAAAAGAAATCAAATATCTTTTCACTCTAAAGAGATTTATATCTCAAGAGATTTGATCCTTTATGAAGCTTGGATGGATCTAGGCTCGTTTAATTCCCCTTTAAATAGGTTATATTCCATATAAATACCATGGGTTTATTTTTATGTTTATTATTATTTCACTTTTATAGTGTTATTTTTATTTTTATTTTATTTCGACCAAGTTAAAACGTTTACATTACATTACGACATCTCTACCATACTGAACTAGAAACCCTCTCGATGCAAAAATTTAAAATTTAAATATGTAATAATTATCAAATTATTATAAAAAGATAATAAAATACTATAAAAAATTTACAAATTTCAATTTAGTTAAATTTATTTGTAAATAAAAAATAAATACTATTTATATGAAAATTATTTATTAAATTAATTTGTAATTAGTGAGTAAAAATATATAGCTCTTTTAACTTAAAATTTTAATAATGAGATCATTACATGAATGTTTAAAAACAAAAAAATCATATATCAATTTGATATTTAACTCAATGATAATTTTCAAATTATATTATTATTATTATTATTTAAATTTATTTATATTATTATTAAAAAATATTTTAATTTTCTTATTTTATTACTAAAAATAATATCTCTTTAAGATTATGTATTATTGAATGTGGTTTATACGTTTTTTTAATGAATTTATATCATACCCTTCAAGGGTTAAATTATACCCATAAAAAGAAAAAGAAAAAAGATTTAAATAGTTTATTGAGATCCATTCATTTCAGGATTGAATTTGGTGTTACATTTTAAAAATATTTCCCCCATATCCATCATAAAATTTATGTAGGACTAAATGTGATATTTGAACTTTGAACTACGGTTTCTCATAGGCTTCTGCTAAGTTATATCCATAGAGCATTTTATGGGGAAGTTATACCTATTACGAAAAAATAAAATTTAAATATTTTATGGAGATCCATATTCATCTCATCGTTGCAATTCTTATTCACTTATCAATTTAAAAAACATTTCCCATATATCCATAACCAACAAGTGGATGCCATTTATTTTGATAATGTTAGATAGAAAATTTATAACCTATGGAATTAATTTATATTACATTTAATTTAATTTAATTTAATTGCAGTAGTCTAATATTATAATTATTATTTTTCAACATGGTGGGAAAATCTATCATGAAGCGAGTTGTCAAACCAGAGGGTGAGGACAATCATCTATGGGTCTGTTATCCATGAATGCGATCGACTCATCACCGTTATTTAAGGAAAAACCACACCACCCGGAATAACCTCGATGGTGGTCACTGTAAGGGGCAAACTTTCACTCCCGCTAGATGCCCTCCGGGTCTTGGGTCATTAAACTATTTCCTTACATCCGAGGGAAGATGAGATCTTAGCCAAGAAGAAGTTGTTTTAGGGCATAATCAAGGCCTTATATTACAAATAATAATAATTTAATTTTAAAATTTTTGTAATAATAATTTAATTTTAAATTTGTAGCTAAGAAACTCTTTTGTTTATGGAACAAATAATCTTTTTTCATTCAAATTCAATTTAAGTGTACATACTCCACTACTTGTCTTGTGGTTTTTTTTCTTAATGATATTGAATTAAGGCTCTATATGTCTCTCTCTCTATGTGTGTGTGTGAAACATATTAATATAGGTATATTGTATGATATATTAGGGTTTATGCAAGCTATGGAGGTCAATTATCTTGGTGTAGTAGGAGGTCAATGCTATGGATGGGGGGTCTAGACTTGGTTGACAATAGGGAGGATGATCTCATCAAACCTACTATTATATTCCATATTGTAGAGGAAATTCATGAAATTTTTAAAGTCAAGTAGGATTTTAAGGAGGATGAGTTTAGGTCCGATGAAGGATTAGACTATGATATGATACCGTGTAGGTGCTCGAGCGAGGGAGGCATCCATATATACTACGAGGATAGGAGGTGGATGGGCACTCTAATGTCATCTCTTTGGAAGGATATAATGAAAAAATAAATAGTACTTTTCATCTTATTTTAGATGGGAAGATTCATAACAAGGTGGATTTGTTTTACCATGATAGTGATCACATTCCCAAGTACAATAATGTTCAAGTGTAGTTAAAAGTAAAGGAGGTGAAAGGGAGGGATGGGTATACAAGGAAGTGTATTAGAAGCAATTTGAATATGGTAAAATTTTAATGGGGTTGATGTGGCATCTCAATGGTCGTGGAGTTACTGGGAAAGCTCTAATATCAATATTTTTAGGAAAAAGAGGTGAAAGGAGAATTTACTCAAATGTTATGTGGAGGTAGGGTGGTGAAGGATCCTTCGATACATCCCATTCTTCCATCTTCTTATAAAAGGTTGGGTCTTCAAGAATAACATAGATGAAGATATAATTATCAAGCATTAGTAGTTTGGGTGGTCTTTAAGTTTAGGTTTTAGATAGGTGGAAGTCATGGTTTTGCCCTCATTTTAAACCCATGCACATCCAAAACCTATGAGTTTTGCAACATAACCTATCACTTGAGTTGTAGTGAAACAATGATTCTATTACTATAGGAAACCTTCATATAGGGATATTTATATCATTGGAAGATAATTATTAGGCCCAAAAAGTGATAAATCCCTAGATAGGGGTTCTAGTACAATCGATATTCAAGATGGTTTACCTACGAGATAGAAATCATGCAAGGAGAAGACTTTGCTTTTGGTATAAACACTTGATTATTGGAGAGCCCCTTTTTTCCATTGAAAGTATTGAGAAGTTGGTAATGTCTAGAATTAGCACAAAGAGAATATCCAATTTTTGGGGCTAGTATGAGCAAAGAAGAACATGGAAGTAGTAAATTCCTCTAGAGTTGATTGATTTGGACACTCCATAGAGAAAAAAAGTGAGCATAAGGAGTTTGTAATGAGGTTAATGAAATAACCTAGGAAAAAACCATTGCCTCTTGGTGAAGAGGCTCAAGTAAGGATAAATTTCCAATACCATTATCATCAACTAATGATAATGAAAGTTTGAAAAACCAGTGCTTCTTTTTCCTAATCCTCTAGTTCTTGATCCTATAGTTTGATAAGAAAACCATGCATTAGTGAATAAGGGGATATGGGGGTTTGTGCTTTTACAAGGGGTTTTCTTTTTCTTTGTCTAAGATAGTATTTATCTTCCCTAATTAATCAGATAGTTTCAATGATGCCAATTATTGGGGGTTTGAGGTTCAAGGGGTTACCTTAGAGGGATTAAGTCTCCTTAATAAACCTACCTTTTTCATCTCCATATTTCCTACGATCAATGAAGGTTAATAAGGATGATGAAGGAGGAGGAATTGTGTAGGAATTAATAGTTGTTGATTCCAATGTTATCTTGGTTAAGAGGAAGTCCTTTGGATCCAAGGAGAAGATAAAGGAATCAAAAGAAGTAAGAGAGGGTACATAGATGACTATCGGTGGGGTCCTTAGAGCAGGTGAACCATATTAGGATATCATACCATGAATATGCTATCCTTCAATGTAAGAGGGTTAGGGGGATACCATATTCCACAATAGTTCGATCAAAACACCATGCATTAGTGAAGAAGGGGATATTGGGGGTTTATGCTTTTACAAGGGGTGATTTTTTTCTTAGGCTCTAGCATAGTCTTTATCTTCCCCAATTAATCAAGGAGTTCCAATGATGCCAATTTTTGGGGGTTTGAGGTTCAAGGGGTTACCTTATAGGGCTTAAGTCTCCCTAATAAATCTAAAATTTCATCTCCATATTTCCCTACGATCAATGAAGGTTAATAAAGATGACACATCTTCCTCTCTTCATCTCCATATCATCCTCTCTCGACACATCTTCAAATGATTAAATCAAGTCATGTTTTGTGCAATTCTCCATTTATCCATGAATAAGATGCATTGGTTTGAATAAATTTCCTCGAGGAGACAAATAAGAAGGTAAATTCCTTATGGATAAATAATTAGCAATATTTGTAAACCAAGGAGATTTAATAGGTACTACAAAAAATATATTCATCGTGAGATTATCATTTATAGGAACATCCTTATTATAATTTTGGATTCTAGATATAAAATCAACAATTGTATTTTTCTTTACAAGTCTATCCAAAATAATAATATTGAATTCTTGTAATAACAATAACCATCATGTGACTCTACCTTTAGTAATTGATTTATTCAATAAATATATAATTAGAGAGTGATCAAGTGAATAAAAGTTTCATATAATTCAACCTTCGAGGAGTAAAATTTTTACTTGTATAATAAATGGCATAAGGATTCAAATATTTTTGTCCCAATATAGCTCCTAAGGTTGTATCTCAAGCATCAATTGAAATGTGAAAAGGAGATTCCAATTTGGTCCTCTTAAAATGGGTGCTTTGAAAATATTTTCTTTCAATGTTTTCAAAAGAATTTTGCCAGTCATAATTCCAAATGAATTCAAAATCTTTTGTAAGAAATTTGAAACGTGGAGAGGCTATCTTTGTGAAGTTTTTATGAATATTTTGTAATAACCAATAAAACCAAGAAAAAATATAACATCTCTTTAACATGTAGGAACTAGTAATTTGAAAATAACTCATACTTTAGATGCATCCACTTTAATTCCATATCATGAAATATGGTGGCCTAAAACAATTCCTTCAATGAACATCATAAAGCATTTTTCATGACTTAATGAGATATTTTTTTATTTACAACTAATGAAAACTTTTTCCAAATTTTCGAGAGCTTCCTCAAAATAATTCCCATAGACATTAAAATCATCCATTTAAACTTCCACACAATCATTAATTAAATCAGAAGAAAAAAATGCCTAAAACTACCCTTTGGATTGTTGTAAGTGCATTACATAATCCAAAGGGAAGTACTCTGTAAGAAAAAAAGTTCCCCATGGACTGTTAAAGTTTTTTTGTCTTGATCTTCTAGAGCTACTTGGATTTGGTTATATCCACTAACACCATCCAAGAATGAGAAATGATTTTTCTCTCGCAATGTATCAAGGAATTGATCTGCAGAATGGAAGCTGTGAAAATGATATTTTAAGGTAACTTTATTCAATTCCCTATAATCGATGCATACCCTCCATTTTCCATTTTTATTTGGAACAATTACTAATGATGAGACCCATTGAATATCTGATATTGGATAAGAGAAACTCACATTCAAGAGCTTTTGTAAGTCCTCTTTAACGGCTTTCCCTTAGATTTGGATTCATGCTCCCCCGAGGTTGTGGAATTGGTCCGAAATTTTCTTCAATATAAATATGATGCATACAAGTGTTAAGATAAATTCATTTCATATCAGTATATTCCCATGCATATGCAGGAGGGAATTTTCTTGTAACATCTTTATCAATTATTTCTTTTGAGATTCTTCCAGTTATTATTAATATTCAAAGTTTTTTCCAAAAATATTTCTATTAAATAATTGCCAAAAATTTCGCATAGAATGTAAATCCATTTGATGAGATGATAAATATTCAACATTACAATGTTCTTGAAAACCTTAGTCTTGTTCACAATATTAGGAAGAATCATTATTATTCATTATATTTAAAATATGATCTTCTTCATCTATTTGTGAAGTAGCAAATATTGGATGTATATCAAAGTCTTCATTATCATCATCTATCCAAAATTCACTTTATACTTCAATTGTTGTTTTTTAGCAGGTGATATAGTGTGAATTTATTAGTACGATTTCCATCAGAGATAAACATATCACCATATCTACAACTTATTAAAGCATCAACCTGTAGCTAACCATGGTCTCCCTAGAATCAATGGATGTCCACCTAAATTATTCTTGGGAGATAAAATCATAAATTCAATAGGATATTCCCAAGAATCTAAGGATATAGATACATCTTCTAACACACCATCTGGTTTGATAATAGATCTATCTCAGTTTACTATAGTAATTTTGGTGTGTATTGAAGATTGAAAGTTTTTAATTGATCCATAGTTTTTTTTACTCATGATATTGATAGTGCTGCTCCTAAATCACTCAATGTGTTTGGAATCTCGATACCAATAATGTGTGTTTTTACAATGGGACTACCTGGATCTAGATATTTCTGAATTCTTGGTTTTATCATCATAATATGTGTAATTTTCTCGATTAACTAGATTTTTTTCACTTTTCTTATTTTTTATTGTTTTTTAATGCTTAGCTCCCTAATTGTCCTTGCAAATATTGGTATTTCCTTTATAGCTTGTAACAAAGGAATTTTAATGCAAAAAAATCTTTAGTTCATCTAACATGTCATATTTAGGAAACACAATTTGTTTTTCTATTCCTTTGGCAATTTTTAGCCTTTTTAGAAAAAAGGTGGAATTTGAATAGAAACAGAAGGTTGTTATGCAACGAGAGTTGATTTTATTGAAGTATAATTAGAATGTACTGGGGGTGTTTTATTTTTGAGGAATTTCTTCTTGATTAAGAGATGTTTCTTTCTCAAGAAGTTCATCCTCTTCGAATTCTTGAATAACAATGTGATGGTAACTTATTTTCCAAAACTCTACCAAATCTAAGTTGGAAATTATTTAGATGTAATGGAGTTATCATGCAAGCTTGGAAATTTTGACCTTATATATTGTAAACAAGTTGTGAATTTTTATTATTCGGATTTGGAAGTGGTTGAGTAGGTAGTTGATTGGTTTTTTTGGGGGGTATGATTCAGGGTGGTAATGGAAGTGGTTGATTAGAAGGATGAGTTTTAATTTGAGATTGTGGAAATGAATTTGATTTAGGAGGATAATATGGAGGTTTATATGGAATAAATGGTTGTTGAAATTGATTATACTAGGGATTTCTAGGGAGGGTACTTCCAACCTTGTGTCCATCATGGATTTTGAGGTGGCCAATTTTTCCAAGGCATTGGGGTATTCCAATTGTTCGAGTTTTTTTCATATGATTGGTATTGAGGATTAAGACCTTGTACTACATTTGGTTGTTGTGGTTTCCATGGTATTTTACCAATAAAACAAAGTGACTCAACTTGACTTATTTCAGCTTCATTTCACAAGACTACTTTAAGTCGAGGGATTGAAGGGAATTCCTTTGTGTCATGGGTTTTCCGAAAAGATAGCACATATTTATACACTATGAAGAGGAAATTCTCTTAGAGCATGTTTCTTTCTACATCTAGGACAAAAAATTGATAATGCAACATTTTCAGCTTTTTTTCTTATTTTAAATCTTAAGGGTATATAGTTTTTCACCGAGACTCCCTAGAATATATCTTTTGAATTTGTCAAACAAATTTCCTATTTCAACTCTACTTACTTTCCCAATTTCAGATTTATTGATCGTATACATTACGGTGTCTCTTGGATTTTTCCTAGCTCTAGCCTTACCTCTTGAAATATGTGTACACAGCTTCAAAAAATTTGTCTAAATGACAACTGAAAAACATCTCCTTTTCCAATTAAATTGAGAATATCTACCCACTCATCTCTAATGGATTTTAGAGAAAGAGATTTCAAAGTTTCATCATCTAGATTATGCATTATCCATTTTAACGTTATAATTCAACCAAATCTTCAATATTTTCATCCTCTTTTTACATCGTTTTAAAGAATTCAATTTTTAAGGTTATGAGGCATATAATAATCTTTTTTTATTTTTTCTAAGAACACATTTTTCATTTCTTCCCATGCTATGATAGTATGTGTTCCTAATCCCATAAACCATTTAAATGCTTTGTCTTTAAGAGTGGCTCGAAAAAAAATTAATTTTTGAGAATCAAGAAAGTATTCATAAGATATACATGAGACTTAAAACTCAAAAAATAAATGTTTCATGATCTTCATGTCTTATTCCATATAAATTAGGGAGGATGGAGGGTGAAGTATTATTCATTGTGGGTGCATGGAATGTTCATCTAAGATGGGAAATCCAAAAAGGTTTTGGTTCTCCTCTACCACCTCTTAAGCCTCTTCCTCCACCTTCTCCTCTATTTCCTCCTCTACCTCTTCCTCCTCCAATCCTAAGGTCACCATTCACATTATGTAATTCTCCCTTACCCTTCTCCCCGCCATTGTATATTCCTCGGAGCTAATATAAGGTTCTATAATTGAATTTTCTAGTTCCTACTCTTATTCTTCTACCAATGGAAGGATAAAATAAGTCTCTCATTCCTCTTCACTAGGGACTTCCAATTCTTGTCCTAGAAGTTGTTCTCTAGTTGAATATAGAAATATTACTCCTTCTATTGGGGATCGCTAGTACAAAATGACTAATTAGTTACTAAAAAAAATGACCAAAATTTGCATATAAACAACTAATTTTCGATCAGTGACCAATAATAGCTAATTTACAGTGATCTTATAACGCGACCACCTTTTAGTAATTTTTAGCTTAGTCATTAATTAGTTGTTTCAACATTATGTCTAGTAGTATATTTAGTCATTAATTTAGTCGTTAATTGTCACAATTAATGACAAAATATATAACAAAATATATTGATCACTTGAGAAAACCAATTAATGACCAAAATGTTGGTCGTGTTATAAGATAGTGTGAATTGGTTACTAATAGTCATATATATGCAAAGTTTAGTCATTGTTTGAAACCAATTAATGACCAAATAAATATGACTAAATTTTGGTCGTGTTATAAGATAATGTAAATTAGCTACTAATAGTCATATATATGCAAATTTTAGTCATCATTTGAAACCAATTAATAACCAAAGAAATATGACTAAATTTTTGGTCGTGTTATAGGATACTCGTAAATTAGCTACTAATAGTCGTATATATGAAAAATTTAGTCATTATTTTTTAATCACAAATTTATCATTTGTAGTAGTCATTTATATTTTTTTGGTAGTTTCATATTCACTATATTAATGACTACTTTAGTAGTTTATATTCATTTCATTTACTTTCATTAACAATTATTATAAGAAACTAATTTAGTCGTATATTCATTTTATTGGTGTTCATTAATAAACATAAACTACTAATTTAGTAGTTTTAGATTGATTTTATTTGTTCATTATAAATCAATAATTAGTATGGTTTTTTCGACTAGAACGGCATACAATGTACATGTTCATCTAATATGAAAACGCAAAGTTACATATGTTAATTACAATAATAAATAATATCAAGTGCAACTATAAATAATTTCAACCACATAAATTATATTATATAAAATATCAAGTATTACAATATTAGTTTCCAACTTAATATTGGTTGGAGTACAATTTACACATGAAATATTGTTTCATCACTTCAAAACATTATCATTGTGTTGTCAAGGCATTGCATGTGAATTAAAAAACTCGAAGACTTGACCATCAAACTCTATGTGTGTCTCTTATGCAAGATTTGAATCTACAAGTACAACTAGACCAATTATGTTCTCTCTCTCTTTAATTTTCATTTTTTCACTTCAGTGTTATTACGATCATATTTCTTCAATTCCCGCTTCTTACCATCAATATTGAGTTCCTTTTCTAAAAAAAGAAAGAAGATACAATGAAAAAATATAAGACAGGGAAAGATGATGAGCACTGGAATATAAACTAAAGTATACTATAAAGTATTTTTTATGATATATTCCTCAACATCAACAATATTGTCAAATCCATTTTCCCCCATAAAAGCAAGAAACTTGAACTAATCTTCTACAGCTAGGAAATAATGGCTTCTATGTGGCCAAATGACCCGTATAAATAAAGCAAATAAAATGTCACCATAGAAAATAACACCTTAGTAAAATTAGTATTCAAAATTCAAGGAAAGATTAGGCACAATCATGCCAACTAGTTACATGCTAAAAATATCAAGTTGTAGATTACTTATACAATGTGGGAGTGCAAAACAAAAAATCCTAGAAAATGCCAATTTAAGTCTAGAATAAAATGAAATGAAGTAAAAAAGTATACAATAATAGGATAACCTCATATACATGTATATAATTGGATAATGTAGAACACTAAGTGAATAATTCCAGTGGCTAGAGGTCAATGATGCCAAGAATTCCCAAGTATGATGAGAATTTCTTCGGATAAGAACTACTATTTGGGTCCATTATCACACATGCATATGCCAACTAGTGTATTTCATATTATTAATGTTTTTCTTATATTTATGGATCACTACAATATAAGTTCATAAATTGCAAAGACAATTCCCTTCCCATTGTGTTCCTCACCCTGTTGTACAATATATTAGCTATGATTTGGAGAAAAATTACAACATTGAAATATGTAACAATCACCACTAGTAATCCCCCAAAAAGGTTTATTTTGGAATGTAACTTTCAGATCCCATTTGATATATGATTCTTGAATGGAAAATCCACAATGAATTCCAACACCAAACTTCCAATTTGAGGGAACACCAGTGGCCATCCTCAATCACTCGAACTCAAAACATCAGTGATAATTATAATGAATGGATAAAATAAGAGTATTTTTGATATGTTTTGTAGATTTTTCATGCAAAGAACCAATATTTTTCCCATATTTACCATACTTGTAATTTCCAATATATAACACATTGATTGATCTTTTACAACAAATATTTGATTCAATACAAACAAGAATTTAACATATTACAACAATACCACTAATTTTTTATCCTCAATTACACTACAAGAAAAAAGGACATTGTCGAGGGTCGAAAAATGTCACCATAAACTCATTGGTGATGGTCAAAAGAGCCTGTGTCACCAAAAATTGAATGTTACAAAATGTGGCGTCACCAAATTTATAGGTGTTGTGGTGACATTCAAGGTCCATCACCAATAATGGTTTATAATGAAGGATAGTGACCATCACCATTTCATATGAGAAATAGTGATGGAACTTAACCTCCATTGCCAAAAAAGTGAATGTCACCAAATGTGGCATTGCCAAAAGTATAAGTGTTGTGGTGACATTCAAGGTCCATCACGAATAATGATTATAATGACGGATAGTGACTGTCACCATTTCATATGAACAACATCAATTTATGATTATAAACCTTTCATGATTATCACTATTGATGCATATATATGGTGGCATTCATTTACAGTCACAATTTCATATTTTGGCGAGGGTCAAAAAAAGTCACCATTATCTCATTGGGGATGGTCAAAAGAGTCTCTGTCACTAAATATTGATCGTCTCCATTCAATATAAATATCAGAGCATGATGGAATCAAACCGCTAACCTTTTGCTTGTAAAGAAGGTGTTGTTCCATTGAGCTAACACCCTTTAAAGAATTAGTCAATAACAAAATATATCTTGAAACTTTATAAATTGTAAATTCTACAATTTTCAATAAATTATAAAAATTTATAAAGTCTTGGAAAATGTTTTACTAAACAAGAAAAATAGGATCGAAGTTTGTACCTAATGGTTATGGAAGTTATGAAAAGTGGGTAGAGGGAAAAATAGTCATGTATGAGATACTCAATATTTTCAGTTAAATACTCAATTAGAAGTGAAAAATTAAAGAAATTGATAGCCTGTAAATGACCTACAATTATAAAATATTAAATATGCAATTACACCAAAGATTGATTTCTCACCTTGTGAATCATGTAAATATATTGCGACGACATAAAAATATGCCTCTAAAAGATTGATTTCCATGCCAAAAAGAAAAAAAAAATAGTATATATGATGAAATTATAAAATAATGATCTACATGCTTGAATCCTACTAGCTATGGGGTCTAGAAAACTAATTGGGAGTGTTTCTCATTATTAATTAATTAAATATTTCAAAATACAACAATCAATAAAAACAATCTTTAAGCGTAACCACTAAACAAATGTTAAAAATTGTAAGTACAAAGTTTGGCTAGTATATGTTACACCAAAAAAATATCAAAGGGGCATTTAGAAACTTGCAAATCTACACCAAGCATGAGTATCCAAAGATGTAATTGTATGGATACAAGGAAAGCACTCTATACCTCTCAATGATAACTATGTCCTCCCACAAGTACTTCAGCTAGCAAAGGGGTGTGAAGACAAGCACCTCAAAGCAAAAAAAGCTACAAATAACAAAAACACACTTCATCTCCCCTCTACCTTTATAGAATAGATGTAGGGGAATAAAAAAGATCCATAGAGAATAGGATTAGAGTGGTAAAATATACTTATTCAAACATGTTTAAAGTACATTAAACAAAGATGGCATCCATAGCACATTAAAGTGACATTGGTCAATTTTTGGATTGGTCAATTTTCATCTATCCATAGTGTCACCAATCTAATGAATTGTGATAGGAGATTTTACCATTAATGGAGCAACATGTTTAAATCTCACACGGATTCTTGATAACCATTATCTTTAACTGACAAACATTCATAGTTCTAGCACATAACTGCAAAGCATGGACAAAAAAGTGAATATAAAGTCCAGAAGCTCAATCTACCTTAATGGAGAAAAATAATACATTAACACTTACGTACAATGCACAAACCATTGAAATTATAGAAACATGAAAGAAAATGTCATGATACTTCTCATCAAGGACAAATAAAATAATATAAACAATAAATTTATAAACCTATTTCAGAAAATGGTGTTAATATGCTAACTATAGTTGGTTGGAAAAAATAAGTCAAGGATATATGTAGTTGGTTGGAAAAAATTCATCCTTGAGGAAACCAAGCCTATACTCAAAAAATTAACCATTAGAGAGTAATATTTAGATATGGGTTTTTTCATGTGGTAGATCACTTGCACTGAGCCCAATATTTGAGGAAATAACCAACCAATTGAGGGTACACAATTATTTTTTATTTAAATATATTAAATATATCATCCAGTAACTTATATAATTTCCTTCATCCAACCCATCTATCTTTGCCAATAGTTCTTGAACCTTAAAATATTCAAGAATATAAGCCAATATGATTAGACACAAAGTTTTTTAAGAACCTACCTCATTGGGGGTATAGAGGGGAAACCAATGTTGCATAAAATTACCATTATTCTTGAAGAACCATGGAACCCCCATTGTACTCATTTAAGATACTCTTGTAGTTGAAATTCTAAGATAAAAATTCCTTTCCATTTATGTTCAAATAGAAATATTCCCTTTACAACTCTTTTTTGAGGTAGATATGCATCTCATCATTCCATCACATAAGGCGGAAAGGCCACTCCATTGAACTTTCCAATTAATGTTCTTACATGTGCATACATGCAAATAGTATATCCTCAACGAAGACCTACAACATGGTTAACATATTAAGGTTATATATTTTCCTAGGGGGACTTGATATCTTACCCAAGTTGATACAAGATTGTTTTAGAGGGGTCATATGAGACCAAAATGGATCTTTTACTGAAAACTTTCTAGAAGAAAATAATTCCTTAAGGGCTTAGGGAATATTGACCTCTCTTTTTTCAAGTAATTTCAATGCCTACTGTCTATTACAGATATGCACTTGCTACCATGCGCCTACATCCTAAATAGATCTATTAATATGATGAGTCTATTAGACAAAGAAAACTAAGCTGAAAGTAAATAATTCGAGATTACTCCACATCCCCCCCATCCCCCACCCAATCACATAGAAAAACTAAAGAACAAGAAAAACATAAACAACTATGTGCCACATATCTGTGGTTCTAACTTATAATTTTGTATATTTAATTTAACTTGAAGGAATATTTAAGAAAACCTTGAGATATTACATATTATGCATTGATAAAACCTGTTGAAATTTGTATGATTGAGGAGTGCTATTCAACTGAATAAGATAACAAGTATATTATTGTTCTTGAACCTTGAGACTGTAAACCATGCCACAATCATTCATTCATGATATGGAAGCCCAAATCAAGTACCTTTATCCATGAAAAAACATGTTTCTCTACATTGGTAGGAAACTTGGGAGCATCTCTAAATTTTCAATGATGGAAATATTCTATGAATGCATTATTATAAATTAAAAGAAAATATGTTGAAATATAGATAAAATACTAGTAAATTTGTTGTTCACCCATATAATAGAATTGGTAACATCTATATTTTTGAAATTTACTTCAAATAATTATATAGTTAAAATGCTCGAAACTATTGTTTTTGGTTTGACTAGTAGGTTTCTAGAAACAAATAATGAGGGGAACATCTATAAGATGTTGCAAAGATTCAGTAGAATTTCCAAAACTATTGGCTCCCTACATATCCCGTGCTTTTGTAGTAAAATGAAAATTGAAAGAAATAGTGTAGTATATTATGTATAAATTGAATGTTGTAGGGAAATAAATTCCACTGCTTAAAAGAACGAGCGTCAATCTCTCCACAAAAGGAAAAGTACAAAAGTTCTTAAAAACAAAAATAGAAAAGGATATAAGCCAAAAATCTCCTTGTATATTCAGTTGAAAGAAATGAAATATTTTTAAATCTTGGAATATCAGTATACTCTTTGTATTTGAGAAGAAGACACAAAGAAGACAAATTGTAAACTATGGTATTATGCTCCTAAGAAGTGAACCCGCAAAAAAAAAAAAAAAACATTGAGAGTTTTAATTCTCATGGAAAAATACTCAACAAACCATGGGCCATCAATGCATCAATAATGTGAGCTATCTCCAAATGTGATAAAATTATTAAAATATGTTAGTTGCATGCAATGATTTCTCAATAGTTCCTAAGACAACCTTATAAACCATTATTATGGTCTATGGATCGGGGGTGAGAAATAAACCATGCCCATTTAAGAAACTTAATGTTCAAATGATGATATCTCTAGCAAGGCAAATTTCCTTCTTGTAGAATGTCGAAGTATGTGAATATTTTCCTTTCCCTCACAAAATTATGCTGCTCAAGAATTTGGTTAAGTAGATTTCTAAAGAGAATCAAACTCGATGCTTCACTTTAACTAACGTTCACAAGGACAAAATCAAATCAAATTTGTATTCATGGCAACCAAGCAGAATTAGGTTTTACTGAAGGAAACCAAGCATAATTAATATTTCAATCGGGAAAAACTCAAGCAAAAAGAAATTAGAGTTTGTTTTACTAACCACAAAATAATTATTTTACAGAAATTCCTTCACCATTGTCGTAGACTTGATGTCTCGTTTCTTTCAAGATTTCTACATAAAATCGATGATTTAATCTCTATCATTTCAAAAAATGCAACAACAAAACCTCATGCCATTGTCCTGAGCATTCTCTTTTTGAAATCTTGACAAAGAAAAAATTATCATCTTCTATTCTGAGTAAAATATTGGGGGTTTGAAGTAGAGAAAGCTAAAAATAGAAGTTCAGATACATAAATGTACCAAAATAATATTACATGTATATGGAGAAACGTAATAAATTTTGATTATGTTGAGCTCGGGAGGGAGCAAAACTATCTTAATGTGAAATTTTTTTAACTGACTTCAGAGTTCCACTAGATCTGGAATTTAGAAATAAATTCAATATCCACCAAACAATGAAGAAGCTTAGTAAGAACGTTAAGAGGTTTTAATGTTCTGATAGCTCCTAGTAATTTTTAGGAGGGGAAATGAAAAAAACACTATTTATCAAATTTTTAAATAATAAAAAATAAATATTTTAAAATTGGAAGTACATTCATAAAATGTGTAAAGGTTTGCATTAAAAATTTCACTAAACAAGCATGATTATGAGTTTCTAGTATAAAGAGGGAACAATCAAAAAATATGTATGGTCAATAAATAAAACCTATTTTAATACTTACCGCAAAAGTATGGAAAATAACTAAAGGTATGGTAAATAAATAAAGCCTCATTTTATATTTACTCCACAAACCTCTTTATATTTAAGGAAACTCAAACAAGAAAATTTATTTAGGTGAAGCCTATGGGGAAAATACTATTTTAATACCATGGGCCAAATACCGTATTTATAAAAGATGCATGGTAAATAAATAAATATAAAATAGGTATAAAAAAGTATGGTAAATATGGTAAATAAATAAAAAATCTTTTTATATTTACTCCATAATCCTCTTTATATTTACGAACACTCAAAAAAGAGGTTTTATTTAGGTGAAGCCTATGAACCAAATACCATTGACCAAATTATTATTAATTCCATGCAAAAAAAACATTATTAACCCTAATATCAATATTAAAATATTATTATTATTATTATTATTATTATTATTAATTATAATATTAATATTAATATTATTAGATTTAATAAATTTGGATTAATACAATATTAAATTGGTTATATTATAATATATGATGATATATAAGATAAGGAAGAACACAAACATAGAGTGATAGAGGTGGAGAGATAGGGGGAGTCACAAGGCAGAGATGGAGATAAACTGACGGAGAGGGGAGAGAAGGAATGGAGAGAAAGAGAGAGGGAGAGGAGTGAGAGAGGTAAAGAAGGGTAAGAGAGGGGGATAGTGACACAAATATGGAAGGGGGAGAGAGAGAAGGAGAGAGGGAGGGATATAATGAGAGGATTGGAGCTGGGGGGGAGGGGGGGGGAGAGAGAGAGAGAGAGAGAGAGAGAGAGAGAGAGGAGAGAAAGGAAGAGAGGGGAAGGACGAGAGAGAGAGGACTTGATAAAGTGGAAACAATATCAATGGGAGATAGGGGAACCCTACCTACCTAAGTAAATGTCTAAACCAAATGTGATGTAATCATCTTTAATGGTGGTCGATTATATGAGGCGAGGGTTTTACGAGGAGGCACTAGACTTTTACTGTGATATGAAAAAAACAAGTACCAAACCTAACCATTTCACATTCACCAATGTTCTCTCTACATGTGCTAATTTGGTAGATTTGGAACATGGAAGGGAGTCTTGTTTTGTGATCAACTCCCATGAGGATTCACCAATTGTGAGAACACAACTCTCGTGGTTACATCTTCTAAATCATCATCACTTCCACCAACACCTCATCCGATAATGCTAGTATAAAAAGTCTCAGTCTTTGGGCATCGCAAAGGAACATAATGCATGTGCCCTCAATCTCTTCGACATACTTGTAGCTCTCCTCCCAAACCAAATCCACTAGTGTTGTGTGTTCACTTTTCCCTGAATCTTGTGCAAACATCTCGAGGTAAGGAATTATTGCACCAAGATATCGATGCACTATGTGTCGTATCCATTGAAGGAGAACACGTTCCAAACAACATGTAAATCCTCACAACTATCCTTCTATCGGATGTTGATAAATCCAAAATTCCACATGGTCATTAATTAAATCTATAAATTGAGAAATTTCGTATAATATTTGAAGTCATACTAAACTTGGACCATAAGGCTCAGGCTATAGGTAGCGCAAAGGAACATCTACAATATGATTTGTACTATTCTCATCTATATCATTTTTCATGGATATCTCCTATAGTTGAAATGCATATTCTAGGTTCCATAGAACATCTCCCATGGAAGGCCTATTGATGCCCTTCTCTTCGAAGAACTTTTCGACAGTCTCCCTAAATGTTTTCAGAGAACCACGGTTGATGGTCCCAACAACATGAGGGTTAATGATTTTTTCAAGCTTTCCCTTTTGCTGCCAGTGCATTTCCCACTCTGCTATATTAAATATTTCTCTGGGAAAAACAATATTAAGAGTTTCCATTGCACATAAGACCTCCAGTAACACTACTCTAAAATAATACACATCATATTTTTCTGTCGGTTGCTGCCTTCTGAAGTATTTAGGATCAAGGTAACCAAGGGAAAAAAATACCAGTCATTGAAATGTTTATATGAGTTTGATCTAGAGTGGATCCAGTATTTGAATGTACAAAGTCCTCCACCTTTTCCTGTGAGCCTATTATCGTGGAGATCTCTAACATTTAGATAAGAACAAAGGATACATGACAAGGGAATCATATTTCAAGATTGACCAAATACTGGAGCTTCATTGGTATCTCGCCAGTCAAATAGTCTACCAACAAGTTGAGAGAGTTTAAATTGGTGTAGTTGAACATGAAAGGGAAGATTGTTCCACCAAGGCAAAATCCCATGACGCTAAGCTTGAAAAACCTCTCATTATTGCAGGTCATGCCTTTGAGCTTCGAGACGGTGATGTTGCAGGGGTTTTGATCTTGTATTTGATCCACGGTCACACCTTTGAGATCTAAGATGGTGATATTTCAAGGGTTTTGATCTTGTCTCTAGTCCATTGTGTGAGCTTGGGTCCATAAAGCTGGAAACCTGTCAATTTTATTGGAAATTATCAGTTTTTTGTGAATAAATCTCAATAGAGAAGTGAAATTATAGATACATTGGCTATCATACATATTTGGTTGCCTCCATCAATGTATCAAAATTGTCGGTCCTCCAAAAGGAGCCTTCTTCCCATTGTTTCTTCCAAAACTAGGGTTCATTAGTGCTGCCATATATGCTAATAGACTCCCTTCACTGTCTCTCCCATCCGAAAATCCAAGCTGTCAAACACAAATGCGAAGCTCAAGATCTTCATCATCAAGGGTTATATGGCACATCTTGTAACTGTGCAAAGAGTATTCTTTTAAATATATTGCTAGATTGTGGTATGATGCATATATCCCATTTAATGTTGCTCCCTCAAATTATTACCAAGCTATGTGGGACTCTATTATAGCTAAAGGAAAGGGCTTCAAAGTCCCTACTATGCATAAGTTGAGGGGAGCAATTTTGCAAAAATATATTTACTACTTTGATTATTAATCAAATATAAAACCAATAATATTGTTTATTTAAATCTTAATTTGATATAATCATGTAAATTATGTATTAAATGAAATAAATATACTCATTGGTACAATTTTCATAGAAATTGATAAAACTAAACACATTTATCCATTATTACACAATAAACCATACTTAAATATTTTGAATTACATATTTATAATCATTAATAAAGGTTTATATATTATTTAAAAAATAAATAAAGTTCATACCTAAACAATTAGCAAAAGTTCATAATACCATTAAAAATTAACCAAGGTTCATATCAAACAATTAATAAAAGTTGACACACCATTAAAAAATTAATTAAGGTTCATATATAAATTAAAAAAGGTTCATACAATATTCCGTGATGGGGGTGAGGTCTAAGCAACACGTGGAAGGTGTCTCACATGATTAAATACAAGTGGAGTGAGGGTGAGGGACGACACTCCCAGTCCCTTCACCATAACGTATGGAGAGGGAGATGTACTAGCTTCACGTTGGAAATCCATGTGAAAAATAATTGCGCATTGGATTTCAGAGGTGGTGACAGGATAAGGCGAGGGAAGATGATGGAGCCTAAAATTCGACTCCTCACTCTGGTTTGGTGCTAGTCCTAGTGGTGGCCTTTAGAGAGGAAGCGTAAAAGTCACATGAAGGATTACAGAGGGAGTGGCTTGTGTGTGCTTGTCATGGGAATTTTGTTTTGTAGTTTGTTCAACTAGTTGTGCTACTCGGTTTCTTAGCCATTATCTGTGTCTGGGTTGAGGATAGGAGGTTGAAGGGAAGTGAGCTCCTTTGTTTCCATTTTTCTTGGATTTTAGTGATTTTTCTTTTATTCTAAGGGAGGAAGCTAGAATATCGACTCCAGGAAACCTCGAGGGTGGTGGCAGAAAACTAGTTTCTTTTCCCAATTTTGTGCCCTCTGGTGTGGGTGTGATTATGTTTGGTGGACTGGTGTGTGGTCTATATGTGGAGAATTTGGAGGCTGGTCACTGCCCCGAGGGAATTTACGCTCAGGAATCAACTACTTTGTCATCATTTATTTTTCAATTTTCTATGTTGGTTTGGTGGGTGATGGTATTTGGTTTTCCTGGTGGTGGTGGTCTTTACCTGGTTGTGGGAGGTGGATTTGTGCTTCATTGCGGTGTTGGGCAACAACATTTGGCTCCTTTTCTGGTGGTGTTTGTTTTCTATGGTGGGGGCTCTGGTCTCTAGACTCTGCACACAGTAGGGTTCCTCAACCTTGGCGAATTATGAAGCCCAAAGTGTGATGTGGGCGTTCTCCCTCCCCCATCATCCATGGCCCTATGGGGGTGGCAAACTCATAAATAATCATGGTGGCTCCATGCTCGCATGGAAAGACTATGGGGCATGTGTGACTCGGTAGTGTGCATGTGCATGGGTGTTGTGGAGGAGGTAATTGAGGGGATAACAGGGGTGGGGGTTCGAGGGTTCAAAAGAAGAGTTGTCAGGGTAGATGATCCTGTGGTGGTAAGGGGAATTGTGGGTCTGATTGATCTGAGGTAAATGAGGGGCAGGTTATCCAAAATTTCTTCTTGGAGAATTTTCATGCACTTATCAACGGCCTGATGGAAATAGTGGACACAACTGAGAGATTTTTTCATGAGGGGTATGCAGAGAAGATGGAAACATTGGAATGAATGCACTATTTAAAGTGCTAAGTCCGGGAGAGACTAGTAGCTGTTTGGCGAGGCCAAAATCAACTCACTGAGAAATTCAAAAAGTTGGAGAGTTGGTTGGCGCACTTTGAAGGGCACGTTCAATGTGACTTCTGTCCTCCACCGCCTCTAGGAACAACCTCAGAAAAACCTGCATCCATCACATTGGACATGACTAGTATGCTATTTGGTGTTCTTTATGTTTTATATGTGTTTTGGTGCCTCTAGCCCAACCATTTATGGACAATGTCGCTAGTCTCTCTTTTGTATTTTTTGTCATCTGGTGCAAATTTTGGTCAACAAACCCAGTCGGGGTGAGACCACCTATTTTGTAAGCGGATATATGTACTCCTTTGTTCCTACATGAATAGAACATTGAATTACAAAAAAACAAAGGTTCATACATCATTAAAAAATCAATTAAAGTTCATACTTAAATTAATAAAGTTTCATACCTATTTACTAAATAGGTCTATAAATATATATTTTAGCTTTATCTATTTAGTATTTATCAAATATAAATATGATGATTTAATACTAGATTTAAATGAACTTGCATGTTTAACATAAGCAGTGTTATATTTATATATTTATTAAATGTAAATATGAAAATATAACCTTAGATTTAAAAAAACTCACACTTTTAACATAAATCAATGAAGTTTTAAAATTAAAATTTATGGCCAAAGATTAAATATATATGTAAATATTAATTTTTACTATCCAAATATTACCTTTACTAAAATTATAATGAAGGCATTAATGTAAATTCAATAGATGATACATGAAATTATTTTAATTGTAGATGAATCCATCTGCAATGTTAAACTTTAGAGACAAAAGGGTATTCAAATTTTAACAATATAAATTCAAATAGCCCTTTGACTCTAAATTTTAACACTGCAGATGTATTCAAAGACACCTATAGTGAAATGTAACACTTCGGTACCAAAATTAGAACTTTCCATTTATGGAGTGACACAATTAAAAATCACTAACATAAATGACTAATTCATATACTTGTTGTACTTTTTATTTTGGTCATATTTTTATTCTTGGACTATAATAGTCATTTACATTAATCATTATTAATTTGGTTACTTATTGTCTAGTCATATATTTTAATCCTAGACTAAATTAGGCATTTAAGTTAGTCGCTTTTAGTTTAGTCACTTATTATCTAGTCATATATTTTATCACTAGACTAAATTAGTCATTTAAGTTAGTCGCTTTTAGTTTAGTCACTTATTATCTAGTCGTATATTTCATTCCTAGACTAAATTAGTCATTTTTAGTTCGATCACTTAAAATTTCTCAAATTTAGTAGTAATTCACTTGAAATAATTGCAGTGACTAACGTTTATTCATATTTTTATTCTTGGACTATAGTAGTCATTTACATTAATCATTATTAATTTTGTCACTTATTATCTAGTCATATATTTTAATCCTAGACTAAATTAGTCATTTAAGTTAGTCGCTTTTATTTTAGTCACTTATTATCTAGTCATATATTTTATCACTAGAATAAATTAGTCATTTAAGTTAGTCGCTTTTAGTTTAGTCACTTATTATCTAGTCGTATATTTTATTCCTAGACTAAATTAGTCATTTGAGTTAATAATTTTTAGTTTGATCACTTAAAATTGCTCAAATTTAGTAGTAATTCACTTGAACTAATTGCAATGACTAATTTTTTTAGTCACCTAGTCATTAATTTCATTATTTTTTACTAGTGAATCATGGTTGAATGCACAAATGGGTTCCTTTTAGTCTAGCCCAAACATGCATAATGCTATTCCTTACAAAACTAATAGCTTCCATTTCAACATAGCAACACTCATATCGACATGTCCTATAGTGAATACAATTCCGCTTCAAATATCCCTCGCAATATATATATACTACTATTCTTTGTCATGAAAACATAACGCATACAAATCAAACAATAAAAAAAAATCACAAAGAAAAAAAAATGCTTCATATTGATGCTTGACTCTTATTTCCTTGTACTTCACAAACACCTCTGTTTTTTGACATAAATTTTCTTCTTTGTAGCAGTTATGCCAACTACCCCAGAGAAAAGTGTGCAAAATGAACAACGGTGATGCCACTACGCGCTTAACAAGGAATGAATTAATGCACATCATCGTCTTCTTTACACCGATCGTCAAGCCAACCTTCAATCTCAATCCAACCAAAACCAAACTCCCATTCCTTCTCAAAATCACCTCCTCATCCTACCATCCACCCAACCTTTCCCAGTTTCCCTTCCATGTCCACTCGCCAACAAAAACTTTCCAAACCCTGCACTTTCTTCACCTCTGACCTTCCATGTACAATAACCCCCCCCCCATTTTACATTCCTTTTCAACTTCCCAAAAAATCCACAACAACCATCTCCATCATGCAAATCGTCGCTTTCACGAAAGGATCGATGCACTTAGTCCCACCCAAGTTTTCTCTGCTTTTCATGCAGCTTACCCATCCATGAAAACAGAAACAAAAAACTGAAACATTTTTTGTACTTGTTGTGCCTCTCAATGAACAACCCATCATTTCTCCTCCACAAACAACATGGATCCAGGCAACCAATCGCATATCCTATCCTGTTTGACTCAAATTGAAGAGATGATCATTTCCCGTGTCAACCCCGTTCTTCAAGTCACCAATGCATGTGGTGGCCAACTCAAATATTCTGGCCATATTGTTATCTTCTCTTAAGATATCACTAATATTTTCACCTCTCTTCCTCGCATCCTTGCATGTTTTCATAACTAGACGTCCTTGTAAAAAAAAATAGTAATGACCAAACATCCTATGAATTTTTTTTAGCATATCACGTGTTCTTGCATATTTGAAATTCAAGCTAGAAAATGACCCATACTACAAATATATTCAACTTAACCCACTTCGACTCTTTGCTTTTTTTGTTACACCTACAAACATTTCTAGCATGCTATGCCATATTGGCACCAGCTCCCTCACACCCCAGGAAGCCCTTTCTGAAACTCCTAATTGTGAACTTCCCCACCCATGCCTGTCTGACATCCACCCATCCCCCTTTGTTGCAACTCTACCAAATTCTCATATAGAAATTGAAGAAATACCTTCCTACATAAAGTACTCAAATTATAGACCCACCCATTCAATTTAATGGCCCATCATTGGCCTTTCTCTAGTCGGTGAATACAACATAGAGGGCCTCTTCTCCATGGCCTTCCCCACCCTCTTCCCCACCAGATCCGCCATGATTAACCCAACAATAATTGAAAAATTTGTATGCAAGAATACACTTTTCATCTAATGCACCACCATGACAATTATGATGGACAACATCCTAGATTTTGCTATTATTTGTATAACCTTATCATGCGCCATCACAGTCAAGAAAATTATTCTGTCTTCATTAAAAGGGACCTTGTGAATACCCTTCCAAAAACTGTCGCAGACCTTCGACACCACCTTCAACAGACTCTGCCTTCCACCATTCCAGACTAGATTATGTGTTTTTCCTTGTCCTTGCATGAGAACAATTAATTATGGACCTGGCCTAGAGGGGAGCTCAGTGACATGATCATTCAACAAGGTAACCCTACCATATTCTTCACACTAAGTGCAACTGATACCAAATGGCATGAATTTCATATGGCCATGCCTTCCAACCCTCCATACAACACACATAAGAAAACTCGATGGAGAATCTAAAACATTGTTTCAAACCCACATCGTGCATCTCAATACGTCCATTGTAGATTCACAATATTCTTGGAATAGGTCCTACTAAAAGGATTATTGGTGTAGGTATGAATATACCATTTCTTTCCCTTCTCTCCTTTCTTTACTTTCGCTTCCATGCATCCCTATTACTTCTTATTAGCTTTCTTGTTAAGGTTCGAATGGAAACATCGATGCTCCACACATATCCATGGTTTCTTGTGGTTTAAAAATGCACATGATATGGATTCCCTCGACTGGATTAGTGCTACAGATGTCTGTTTGGCCAAAAAATTATTCAATACATGCCTCACTGCTTGGAAACCTTGCCCCCTCCACAACCAGGCTCTTGGCATAAATCATTCGTATATACGCAACCCATGTCTCCTTGGTACCCATGCAATATTTGAGGCCAATCAACTGCAATGGCATGAACAACTTGTGAATTGCGTCCAAAGACACACAAGTTGGCACTCCTCTACATGCCTGTGTAGGAGAAATAACTCTACTAATTTCCACTATGGAGCCCCATGGGAGGTTCGCGAGACCTCTTCTCTACACATTGGTGCTATTGGGAGGAATGTGTACTTCCCTGCTAGAAATTATCACAAGATAAATGTGCACAATGCTCATATGCTTGCAATATGGAGGGCCAACATGGACTTTTAACTGGTCCTGTCATGCCATGCTGTGTTGAACTACATTTCAAAATATGTGGTTAAATAAAAGGAAAATTTTGAAAGCCACTACCATATTTTCTCATGTCTCTCACAAATTCGTCCCCCAATGCTCCTACTGTGACTGTAGTCCACAAAATCCTTACTGAAATGGTCACTGATAGTGACATTGGAGCGCAAGAAACATGAAACATGCTCCAAAATATCCCACTAACACAATGCATTCATTCTTTTGTCTCCCTCAATGTTAAAACAAGTATTCATACGTGTTTCACAAGACATGGATGGTCATCTTCCAACAACACCCTTCATCGCCTCACACATGAAAATACCTCATGCACTTGCGTCATTGCCTCATTGAAATGGCACATTATTTGTACTTCTCCTCTCGTGGTAAGACATTTCCATGGAAACACATCATCCCTCTTATGGTTATGCGCATCCTTCCTCGTTACACCTCCATTCCATCAAAAGAGTCATCATGCTATGTAGACTTTTGCTGGAGTGAACTCCTTTTGTACTTCCCTTTCTGTAGACTTCATGAGGACATTAGCACAACTAAGGTGACCATTGTTTCACATTGGGAACAATCTAGAAACACTTATCGAGCATATGTTCACTGAACACCTTTAGATCTAGACCTCTCAGACTCTGACAGTTCCTCAAAAGATGAAATTCAACCCACCCCCCCCCCCGCCCCCCCACCACCACCACCACCATAGACATGGATGAATGGCATTTTCTCTCTCAACTACACCCAGGTAAAAAGATCCTCCTTGATGAGATTTACATGCTTGGCCATTATGACTTTGATGCAAACCATAATTGGGACCACTCTCTTATCGCTTCACACTTGCAAGAAACAACCATTCACTTCATTGACTTCAACCACTCCTCCATAACACTCTGCCAAATCCAAACTCCATGTCCACATTCACTTTCCTCCTTGTCCCCAAAACAAACCATCACATTCAATATCATTTTCTCTCACTTCTACAAAAATGACTCCATCACATTTTTTAGAATGATCATGCAAGGCATTGTTGGCACCGATAAGTATTTTCTAATTGAATGTCTCAAAAATTCCTTCCTAGCCAACTTGGCCAATGGAGAAAACCCACTCCTTTTGCTTGCTCCAACCGATGATGCATCATTCCACATAAATTTCCTAACGATATACTCTGCTCTTTGCATCACTATTTCCTCTATGCAACCTTGATAATTTCAATCCCTACTGAACCTTCAATAATAACTTTGACGTGTCAAATACATTCTAATTGACGAAATGAGCTTCATTGGTCCTAAATTTCTTTCTCAAATTGATGATCGTTTGTGACAGGCATTTCCATCCAATATAAACAACACATTTACTGGTCGTTATATAATCCTAGTGGGGGACCCCATCCAATTACCACCTGTCAAATACAAACCAATGTATGTAGGCACTTCTCATGGAAATTCTCTTTGGCGGAGCTTCAATACTGTTGTGATGCTTTCGACAACATTTTTCCAGCAAGGAACAAGTCCTGAGTAGATTTCATTTCGCCAAATCCTCTCCAACCTTTGCAATGCAAACCCCACATTGGATGATTGGAAGCATATTATGACATGTTCAAAATCCAACCTTCCTGAAGATGTGCTCCAGACATTCTCCAATTCTATGCACCTCTACGTAAGAAATGAGTTTGTTTCTCTACACAATAAATCCATGCTAAAAAACCTAAACCTATCGGTTGCACATTGCTATGCTGGACAATGGAAACAACTCCCCACCAACAACCTGGAAGATGAGAAACTAGCTTCAAAATTACTACTCTACAGTGGGAAATGTGTCATTCTTACAAGCAACTTATGGGTTGAGGCTGGGCTTGTTAATGTTTCACTCGAAAATGTTGTGGTTTTCATATATGAATCTTATTCTAAACCCCTGAAACTCACATCAATTTTTGTTGTTGACTTTAATCACTACAAAGGTCTACCATGGGATGCCTATAATCCAAATTATGTGCCAATCCCCTCCATAGCAAGGGGTTCTTGAACACAAGTGCCCCTTCACATGGCATGGGGCCTAACAATCCATAAATCACAAAACATAATACTAGATAAGGAAACAATCGACATCAACAATGTTGATCGCCAGGGGATAACTTTCACAACCATATCAAGATTTATATCATTTAATTATCTTTGCATCTCTCCAGCTTTCTCTTTCACATGTTATTCGCACATGTAAGAAAATTCTTGCGTGCTACGCAAGAAAAAAAAGAAACATACCTTGCCTCCAAATCTATTAATCAAAGTCCTTGAAGACCTTAGCATGTTAGTACCTTTCCTTCATTTGAATATCACTTGTAGATATTCTATCTCCTCTCTCATGTTAACACCTTGCAATTTTTCTGTTTCTTTTATGTATTCTATTTATAATATACTTTCACTTCGAAATGGTTGCTACTCCTATTTGTTATGTTCTTTTGCTTTCAATTAGTGAATTTATACATGTTCACTTACATGATTTCCCTTTCCTTGCACAAACAGATGGATAAAGAATATGTTTCCCAACTCTAAAATTTTTACCATCAAATACATGAAACATAATTACCAATCAAACAAGAACTCTAGCCCAAAAAAACTCAAAAAACATGAAAAAACCCCCAAAATGAAAAGTATGTCTTCCAGAACGCAATGTTTTTTTTTTGTAGCATCAAATTTCAACATTTTTTTAAATTACGTTAAAAACTAATTTTTTTCTTGAAAAAAGGATTTAAAAAACTCCCTCGAAACAAAAAGTGTTGATGGTGGAATAACAAAAAAACCGTGTCACAATTTTGACACATTGTAACAATGGAATTAAAGATCAAATATTAGGACATTGAAAAATCGTAAAATTCTAAATTTTTTGACACATGATATTAAAGATACAAATATCATGTCTGAAAGCCTTATAATTTCCAACAATTTTGACTTCTTATATCTAAAAGCCTTATATCTTGTTAAAGATAAAATATCTTGACTCTAAAAAACTCTAAAATTGTAATTGTTTTCAACCATAACATTAAAGATAAATATTGTAGTGCATAAAAATGTTAATATTTTGATAATGTTTAAATATTAAAATTTTAACATACTTGAACCATTAAATTATGGACAAATTATATGACTTAAACAATTTTTAAAAATGAACAAGTAAATGAAATATTTATTATTCCAAGAGTAATTTCTATTTTAAAGGATAAAAATATATCTCTTTTCAAATATCAGCTAGGACAACTTATTTAATTGTAACCAAAACCTTAAAATCAACCATCAAAATGAAGTGTCCCCTTTCAATGAGGAATCAATTTTTAAATTTTTTTAAAAGTATCTTATACCAAATGTTAACAATAAATATTATCATGGAAATATCATTGCACAATCTAAAAATTCAACATTAATTTCAAATTTTTTATTTATTTTACTTTTAATCGAAATACAAACTTTGGTATATTGAATATAACATAAATTATTTTTGTAATTCATTTTTGCATTGTGGATATTCTAAAGAGACGAATTCTTCATAATTAAAACATAAAATCCAACAAACATAGAAATGCATCATAACTTCATAGAAGTTCATATAGAAGTCAAAATTTTTATTTCAAGTCACCATGAAAACATCAATTACATAAAAAAAATTATTCAGTTATTCCAAATCAGTGATAGGTTCTGGCACACCATTAGAACCTACATCATTAGATGAATGACTGGATGCAGATGAAAATGATCAATATTATTCTCTCTCATCAACTAGTGCCCCATCTGAGTCAACATGCATGCACACCATTTCATATTTCAAAAGTCTTCTAGATCTATGACTATGTTCAACAGAGTCCCATCTCAACACTATTTTTTCTGGTAGCAATTTCTTCAAAATATTTATGGTCTTCAAGCGAAGAGTTCCTCTCTTTGCTAAATTGAAGTAATACACAATTATGTCAACATCCTCCAATTTCAAGACATCTGTGTGGCGATAATTTATAATTGTGCCCTTTATTTTTCTCTTTCTGCCAATTTTTTTTCAAGTACCATTGCTGGCTTGTACAAACCATTGAATGGGTGGGTACTTGTGGCATACCAATGTACTTCAACAACTGTAATATATTTATTTTATTTAATGAACTTTATAGCCTTGGAAACTCAGAATGGATAGCCAAGTGGATCTTTATCTCCTAACACTGCTATCATGCAACCCTCCTTAACATCCTGCACAAAACCCTTGTAAAGGTCTTCCATGGCTTCATGTTGCACACGTGATCTTATAGAACCAATATATATTTCTCTTTCCTCTACCCGTGGAGGATTAATAATAACATGGGATTGTTGATGTTCAACATTATGTGTTTCCTCATGTTCATTTAGCGTATTTTGTGGCAAAAAAATTGGATTCTTCAAAAGCGTGTCCTCATTTATTGATATTGAAATAATATCACTTTGATTATTGAAAAAATACTCCCACGAAACTAAACAAGAAACATCAAAGTACTCATATCTATCTCTAATACATCTTTTAATTTCCTCCAGACATTTAGAGTAATTTATATCTCTCTTATGCCTTTGTGCATTATGGAGTTCAACAACTGGCTGTAATAACAATGCCTTTGATGCCAATATTGGATGGTCTGGAATAAACTTCGAAAATGCTAAACCTGATGATGCCCCCCATTCTACAACAATTGAATGCTTCTTGCCCCACATACATGTTATCCCATAAGCTGACGTCATTAAGTTGTTCAATGCATTTATCCTCACCATGCGATCTTAGAATAACCCTTCGCATGCCAATAGTTTCTTCCAACACATGAAAAATAGGCTCTCGAATGTATGATTTTATAATACATTCAATTAATGATGGAAGTCTCCCAACACCTTTCCTCAATGTTATTGAAAAACAAATGAACGTTTGGTCAATATGGTCATGAGTATGCCCAACAAGAAGGAAACCAACCTTTATCTTCTTAAAAATTCTCAATTCAACGAGCATGTTAAGATACCCAAAAATAACTTGATTTTGTTTTTCACGACTTGTGTTGTCTAATTGTACATACAGATCTTCAGGAAGAATACCAGACCAATGAGTAACCACATCATGGATTATAGTTATGGTCAAATTTTCATCATTATGAATATTTGGGGTTGTGAAGTAAACCCTTGGCAACATCTTCTCATTAAAGACCATACAACCAACCAAGTGAAACTGAATGAAATTTTCCTCCTCTAATTTTTTTGGTGTGCGAAAAAAATGTGGTAGAAGTGTTTTCTTTTGGTCCATACCATCAATTATCAAACCCAAATATTTATTTCGATTATCATAACACTCCTTTCAATTTTTATACAATTTTTGCCTTTCACTTGTTTGCTGATTCTGATGCTCTTGAAGTGCTTTGACAACTGAATCTGCACATAAAATAAAAGAAACATATGAATAAATATATTTTCATAGTTGATAACTATACAATTTTTAAAAATATTGTTATGAATGCATACCTATTTCTTCCCCTTGAAATTTATCTCCTTTTTCTTTAAGAGAAGCACATGTACTACAAACCCACATCCTTGTCTTCTTAGGAATACGAACATTGTTGAACTCATTTTTCCATACCATTGTAAAATATGAATATGTAATAAAATTACCAACTCCTTCAACACCTTCTGTATATTCTTTGTATAAGTTTTAGATTTCTCGTCTCGAGAAATTATTTGGAATATGTATTGTGTGTTTATTTGGAATATACACTCCATGCTTTGAAAATAAGTATTTCATCCATGACATAACATTATTTTCTAATGGGTCAACCTCCCGTTTATAACATACTTCTGAATAATGTGTGGGATCCTTTTCGAGTCTATCTTGGATTCTTAACAAACAAAATTACTAATTGAATGCAACATTTTGAAATCCTTTCTATAGAGAAATAAATTCCCAATATGATAATCATAACCTACTAGTGTGGATTGCATGTAACACACTAAATGTGAATTTTGCATGCTTTTATTCATTGAAAAATACCTTTTCCTTTTCTCCAAAGCATAGTTGAAATCCATATGTTTCAAGCAATCCTTTCGAAAAAAATCGCTTGAAATCAGATGAACGAATTTTTTTTTGCTTGTGAGATCTGTTTTCCTAACCCTTGTATATGTTGTGAAACCAGCTCTAGAAATAGAAGAAAAGAGATATCAACACCTTAGAAATAAGCCACTTTGAGGGGGCATCCTCCAATACATTACATGAATGAAAAATTATTGGATGATACAAATCACAAAACTTCCTTTCTATATATAGGAGTCCATAGGGCCACAATGTAATCCTAGTGGGGCCACAATGTAATCCTGGCCAACCTAATAATAATAATCTAAGGGCACAATAATAACAATATGGGGGTTATAAGGGCACAATAATAACAATAAGGGGGTTAACAACAATAAGGGACTATACTAGTAATATAGGGACCTAACATGCCCCTCTCCTTCAAAAAAGTGTTGTCCTCAATGCTTGGGTAGCTCTGGGTGCTTCTGTATAAAATTCTCATCCTCCCATGTAGAATCTTTAGTGGGTAAGTTCTTCCACTAATGAGATACTGTAAAATTGATCGATTCAATAGCTGTCGAGTTCTGGTCTCCATGACTGCTTCAGGTTCCAATATGATTTTTCCTTCTTCATCAAGTTCTAGCAATATTGTTTGAACTAGAATATTTTCACCTATAACCTTCTTTAAGCATGAAACATGGAAAATTGGATGCATTCGTGAAGAAGCAGGAAGCTCCACCTTGTAAGGGCCATAGTACTTTGGCGATAATTTATTATCCTTCTTAGCTTGCTTGAGGGACATTTGTTTGTATGGTTGTAGCCGTAAAAATACCCAATCTCCTACATCAAAACTTCTCTCGCTGCGATGTTGATCTACTTGTTGTTTCATTCGATTTTGTGCCAAATTCAGGTTATCCTTTAAGAGTTGGAGAACTTCTTGTTGATGCTCGATGTGATCTTCCACTGCTTGAACCTTAGAATTTTCTCTTAAGGATGATGTGATGGATGGTGGATGATATCCATAAAGTGCCATAAATGGGGTCATTTTTGCTGCAGTATGGAAGGAAGTGTTATACCACCATTCAGCGAGAGGTAACCACTTGACCCATTGTGTTTGTTTATCAGATACAAAACAACGAAGATATCCTTCCAAACATTTATTTACTATCTCAGTTTGTCCATCGGAATGAGGATGATAAGATGAGCTATGAGCTAATTGAGTACCCAAACAAGAAAATAACTTCGTCCAAAAATTTCCAATAAAAATGCGATCTCTGTCGCTCCCAATAACCCTTGGGTTTCCATGTAGCTTTTGACTTGTGTCCATAAATGTAGTAGCAACTATAGTTGCATTAAATGGATGAGATAATGCATAAAAGTGTGCATACTTGGTAATTCTATCGACTACCACCATGATGACACTCTTTCGTTCAAACTTAGGTAAACCTGTGATAAAATCCATTGAAATATCCTCCCAACGTTGACTTGGAATGGATAAAGGTTGTAGAAGACCTGGGGTCTTAATTGTCTCAACTTTATTTTGCTAGAAAACCAAACATTCCGCCACAAAATTTTGAATATTAGATTTAAGGCCATCCCAAAAAAATTCTTTCTTCACCTTGTGGTAAGTTTTTAAAAATTCCGAGTGTCCTCCTAAAGGAGAAGTGTGCAATTCCAAAAGAATATTTTGTTTTAGTTGGAAATTCTTACAAATATATAAGCAATCTTTGTACCATAAGGAATCATTTTTCCAACGAAATGTATCAGATGTACTAGGATCTTGCTGCAAATTTTGAATGAGTGTCCACAATTCTTCATCCTTCTTCCATTCATATCTTGCTTCGGTTATCCAATCAGGTTTGATAATAGAAATGGCACAAAGAAATGCTTACACATCTTCATTCTTTCTTGAGAGTGCATCTACAACAACATTTAGCTTCCCTTTCTTGTAGATTATTTCAAATTCATAACCCAACATCTTTGTGACCCATTTTTGCTACTCTTCTGAAGATAGTATTTGTTCGAAAAAGTGTTTAAGACTATCATGATTAGTTTTTACCTTGAAGTGTCTTCCCTTTAGGTAAGTTCTCCATTTCTTTAGTGCATGCAATATTTCTAACATTTCCTTCTCATAAATAGGTTTCTGTAAATACTTTCCTTTGATTGGACGACTTTTAAAAGCAATGGGTCTTCCTTCTTGCATTAAAACAACACCAATTCCATTTCCTGAGGCATCACATTCCACAATAAAGGTTTTTGTGAAGTCTGGCATAGCTAAGACCAGTGTTAGGCACATTTCCTCTTTAAGATGTTCAAAGGCCTTACTTGCTTCAGGAGTCCATGAAAATGCATCTTTCTTCAATAATGTTGTTAGAGGTACTGCTATTCTCCCATAATTCTTAACAAACTTGCGATAATACCCTGTTAACCCAAGAAATCCTCACAACTGTTGTATGGTTGTGGGGACTTTCCATTCCTTAATGGCTTTAATTTTGTTAGGGTCTACCTTAACACCCTCGTGAGACACAATATGACCCAGATATTCCATCTATTGTACTCCAAAGAAAAATTTGGATGTTTTTGCATATAATTGCTTCTCCTGCAATAGTTTGAGCATCCTATCAACATGTTGAACATGATCCTTCCAAGACTTGCTGTAGATTAGTATATCATCAAGAAATACTAGCACAGATTTTCTAAGAAAGGGTTTGAAAATGGAATTCATCAAGCCTTGAAATGTAGAAGGTGCATTGGTAAGGCCAAAAGGCATGACCAAAAATTCATAATGACCCTCATGAGTTCGAAAGGCTGTTTTTGGAATATCTTCAGTCTTCATTCTAATTTGATGATATTCTGAATGAAGATCCAACTTGGTAAAATAAATTTCTCCATGTAATTCATCCAATAATTCATCAATCCCAGGAATGGGAAATTTATCTTTAATGGTGAGCTTATTGAGCTCCCTATAATCAGGACACATGCACCATGATCCATCCTTCTTGTTTACCAATACTACAGGAGCAGAGAAAGAACTTTGACTAGGTTGAATTATACCATCCTCTAACATTTCTGCAATCATACGTTCAATTTCACTCTTTTGGACATAAGGATATCTCTAAGGTTGGATGTTTGGAGGAACACTCCCTGGAATCAAATGAATAGCATGATCATGATCATGAATAGGTGGGAGTCCTTTGGGAGTATCAAACACATTGGAATGATTGTCTAAGGCTCTTTCGAGATCTGGAGAAATAGATGATTTTGATGTTGGAACTTCTAGTGAGCATAATTGTGCAATTATGCCTCGTTGTTATTTCTTCAGAAGCTTTGTCACGACGTTAGAGCTTATTATCTTTCCTGGCTTCCCTATGATACCCCGTAATTCGATTTCCTTTCCTTCCGAAAAAAAATTCAAGAAAATTTCTTGAAAATTAAAAGCTACCGTCCCCAAAGATTGTAACCATTGTACTCCTAATACGACATCAACACCTCCCATTGGGATGGAAAGAATTGGACTATTCAATACATATTCCCCCATGGAGAGCTTGATATTATGGAGTTTTCCTGAGCAATTTATAGCTCCTCCATTTGCAACCATCATTTGACATTCTGGTGCTGGGTATAGGAAACAACTCAATTCCTTGACTACCTTACAATGAATAAAATTATGGGTACTACCTGAATAAATCAACACTATTACCTTTTTCTTCTTGATATGTACTTCTATATTGAGAGTTTGAGGAGTGGTAATTCCTACCAATGCATTACACGATATGGTTGGACTCATTTCTTCCTCTTCTAGGGTTGGTTCCTGGTGTATATCCTCTTCTTATTCATTTTCTTCTTCTTCTTCATAATCTATATAAAATAATTTCTTCTCAGCACACTTATGACCTTTAGTGTATTTTATATCATAACTGTAGCAAAGCCCTTTTTCTCTTTTTTCTTCCAATTGTTTTGGTATCAACCTTGTAGGTTGTGCAAATCTAGGAGTAGCAGCACTTCCCTCTTTATAGAAGTGAGTCGTAGGCTTCCTTGTCACCATAATATTACATTCAATTTTTCTGGCCAACCTAAATGCCTTCTCCACCAGATAGGAGTTCCAAAGCACTTGAACTTATGTGGATCTTGTCCTTTAAAATGCCTATGAAGATCAATCTGCGTTTTGGAATGAATTACATATATTAAATTTTGGAAGTCCTCAATGTACTCCACCACTGAACCCTTTTGTTTGAGATTTATAAATTCAAACCTTCCATGTTTGCTTTTAGATCATTCTTCATGTTTTCCATTTTAGTTTTTATGTCATCCATCTTAACTTCCATGCCAACTTCCATGCCATCCATCTTAGCTTCTAAATCATTCATCGTAGCTTCCACACATTTCTTCAAACCATCGATTTCAGTTTTTGTTGCTCTTTGCGATAGCGAAATTTGGTGCACTTTCTCATGGACTTTTGATATCTCATGTTTCATTTCTTCATCTTCATGAGTCCTAGTAGAGCCTTCTGAAGGCTTAATGGGCGTTGAATTCTTTTTATGAGGAACTTTAGAACCAAATACTGATAGCTATGCTCAATAGGCCTTTGGAATCAACTAGAACTAATTTTTCAAACAAGACTTATGCAATTTGAAAAAAAATACACACCTTTTTCTTGATTTTGTGGAGCTTGATATTGAAACTGAATTATCTCTGTGATTTCGGATCTTCAATATCTGAAATTTGGCCCTGAAGTCAACCTATGAATCTTATTTCGAATGCCATAGGTCTGACCTGATTTGGATTCTTCAAGGCAAAGTTATGTTCAATCTACCACAATGACCCAATTATGGACTGGTTTAGTATAGCACACTTGTACGACTTACCACGTGTCACTGTTTCCTCCTTTGGCTCTGAAATTGATAGACAAGAAACTACATTCCATGTACTTGGGCTAATTTTTACAACATTCCAATCCGATGCTCAGAGAGAGAGAGTTATGAAGGTTTTCCCATGATAACCTCTTTGAGATGAAATTCGAGAGCCTGAAAAAGACCTAACTTCCATAGATCATATCTCTGAAAATATTTTGAACCAAGCTCTGAAATTTTGCGACCATGTTCCTCAGTATTTCGGCTTCACTCTCTAAAAATTTCCGCTTCTGAGACTTCGTAGAACAAAAGTTATAGTGCGAATTCCACGATGACCTGTTTAGGTTAAATTCAGGAGCCTGCAAAAAGCCCTAACTTCCACAGATCATATCTCTGACAATATTGCGAACCAAGCTTTGAAATTTTGCGACAATTTTCCTTAGGATTTTGGCTTCATACTCTCAAAATTTTAGTTTCTGAACCTTCGTATAAAAAAATTTATAGTGAAAATGACACGATGACCTTTTTGGGGCAGCGAAACCCTAGAATCCAAAGCTCTGATACCAAATGTTGTGAAACTAGCTCTAGAAATAGAAGAAAAGAGATATCAATGCTTTAGAAATAAGCCACTTCGAGTGGGAAACCTCCAATACATTACATGAATGAACAATTCTTGGATGATACAAATTACAAAACCTCCTTTCTATATATAGGAGTCCATAGGGCCACAATGTAATCCTAGCCGACCTAACAATAATAACTTAAGGGCACAATAATAACAATATGGGGGTTACAAGGGTACAATAATAACAATAAGGGGGTTAACAACAATAAGGGACTATACTAGTAATATAGGGACCTAACAGTATAATTGGAATATTTTGTATTTATATGAAAAGGTCTACTCCTACTGCTAGTTACAATATTTGCTTGAAACAAATTCATCGTTCCATTATCCTTTGTAGAAGTAGTTTCATCACCCTCAGGATTAGCCCCACTTTCATTATGAACATAGTTAAGAAATTCATTAGTATCATTGCTTGGAAAATATTCATTACCATCCTCACTTGAAGGAAAAATTTCACAAGAATCATCTATGCTTTTGAAACCTTGACTTAGATGAAATTATTGACCATTTTTATCCATGATTTCGAAATCTTCCCTTGGAGTATTCAATTCTACATCACCATGAGTGCCTTTGAAACAATAACTTAGAGAAAATGCATTATTCAAATATGTGCTTCTAAAATTATCATTTGAAAGAAAATCTTTATCCTCCCCTTCCTTAGTGGTGCACTCATAATCCTTAGGATTAGGCCTAAGTGGAAGTTTTGAATCTTTATTCATTAGAAATTCTTCATCCTGCCCCTCCCCTTCCTTTCTGGTGCTATCATAATCCTTAGGATTAGGAATAAGTGGACGCTTTGAATCTTTAAATATCGGAAATTATTCATCCCCCCTTAATTAGTGTTGCTCTCATAATCCTTCGGATTAAGATGAAGTGGAAAATTTGAATCTAGAAATTACTCATCCCCCCCTTCATTAGTGGTGCTCTTATAATCCTAAGCATTAGGATGAAGTGGAAATTTTGACTCTGGAAGTTCACCCCCCCTTTATCAGTGGTGCTCACATAATCCTTAGGATTATGATGAAGTGGATATTTTGTCTTTGGAAATTATTCATTCCCTTCTTCATCAGTGGTGCTCGCATAATCCTTAGGATTAGGACGAAGTGGATATTTTGACTCTGGAAATTCTTCATTCCCCTCTTCATCAGTGGTGTTCGCATAATCCTTAGGATTAGGACGAAGTAGATATTCTAACTATGGAAATTCCTCATTCCCCCATTCGTCAGTGGTGCTCGCATAATCCTTAGGATTAGGACGAAGTGGATATTTTGACTCTGGAAATTATTCATCATGTCCTTCATCACTGGTGCTATTATAATCCTTAGCATTAGGATGAAGTGGAATAATTGACTCTCAATTTATAGAAAGTTCTTTTTTCTACCCTTGACCAAGTGGAAAATTTGTCTCTCTATTCATGGAAAAAAAAACTCTTGCTATATTCATCAATCTGAATAGAGTTGTTGCGTGACAAAGATGTTGATGCTGCAAAAATAAAAACTTCAGTATCAGAAGAATCTATGACTTTCACCAAGAAGATGTTGAATGATAGAAATGCACTCTCTCCTAATGACAATATATAGCATAGTGACTGAAAATTTCCCTCTAAAATTCCCCCCCAAAAATTATCACTAAAAATTTTCCCTCCAAAGTTTCCACCCAAATTTTTTGGCTAAAACATTTCCCTCCAAAATTTTTCGTTTGAAATATTTTCCTCCAAAATATTCGTTTAAAATGTATTTCAAAACATTTTACTAACCTGCTGGTCTTGAAATATTTCACCCTACTTTCTATTCAAAATATCCACAAAAATATTCCTTTCATGCATTCCTTCCAAACTATAATAACTTTGTTATTTAAATGATTTAACATTGACTACATAACGAAATTAATTTTTAAAATTTGTGTTTTATTTTTTGGCCAACATAGAATAAAAGTTAATATTAACCTATAATATTAAATTCATATTAATTTTCTTAATTTTAATTTCAACCCCACATTCGCCAATCGCACAATATTTGCTATATAATAACAATCATTGTTGTGCCGAGAGGCTCTCTACAACCTAGTATAGGGTACATGTGTAGATGTAATGTGAGAAATATAATGTAACCAATTTAGGGTACATGTGTAGATGTAATGTGAGAAATGTAATGTAACGAGTATAGGGTACATGTGTAGATGTAACGTGAGAAATGTAATGTAAAAATTTGAAGTGTCAGATTATAAGGCACTTGTGTAGATGTAATTTGAGAAATGAAGGTAAGAAATGTCATGTACGTAACTATTTGAAATGTAGGAGTAAATTTAAGAACACTAAAGAAAGAGGTATGGTGAATAAATAAAAATATATATAAACTAGAGGTATGGTAAATAAAAATAAAACCTCTTTTTATACTTCATAGGTATGGTAAATAAATAAAAATATAAATAAATTGGAGGTATGGTAAATAAATAAAAATATAAATAGACTAGAGTTATGGTAAATAAATAAAACCTCTTTTTATATTTACTCCATAAACCTTTTTATATTTACAAAAACTAAAAAATAAGGTTAAATTTAGGTGAAGCCTATGGGCCAAATACCATGGAAAAACTTATTATTAATACCCTGGGGAAAATACAATATTTATAAAAGAGGTATACAAAGGTATGGTAAATACATAAAAATATATCAAATATGATTAGAAATCAACATCTAAGTATATACCAAGCCTATGGTCAAAATACCATGGTAAATAAAACAGGTGTGGTAAATAAATTTAAATATAAATAAACCAGAGGTATGGTAAAAAATAAAACCTCTTTTTATATTTATTCCATACTCTTTATATTTACCTCTTTATATTTACAACCACAGAGAAAAGATGTTTTATTTAGGTGAAGCCTAAGGGCCAAATACCCTAATATTAATATTAAAATATTAATACTAATACTATTATTAGTTATAATATTCATATTAATACATTATAATATTAATATTCTTAAATTTAATAAATTTGGATCCTCGAGGTTTGTATTTGAGTACACTACACACGTAAATGTAAATGTAAAAGTAATGTTTAACATTTAAAATTTAAAATTTAATCTAATTAATATAATGTTGGCCCTAATGAAAAATCACTTCTCTCCCTAAATATATAAATTTAACAGAAATAAAGTGTTCAATTGTATTTGTGAGGAAGCATCTCTGTGATAGTGTGAAGAGTGAAATAATATTTGTGAGAAAGGATTTCAGGAGCTGTGAAGAAAATAATATTTGTGGGAAAGGATTTCACAGTACGAACTGCCATAGATTTTTAGGTTTGATTTCATTTCCTCTTGCATTTATTTATTTTTTCTACAATTTTATTTTTACCTTTTCATCTTATTCGACTCCATGTATGTGATCATGTGTAATGAATCACTCTTACCACCAAATTAGAATGATTTGATTTATTACTTTCCTGAAAACTTGAAACATTGCGAGGCTCTAGAACAAAGTGATTTCAAGAATCTATTTCTAAATGTGTAAAAAACCAGTTTAGATGCATCTTAACACCTGATTTATCAAGTCTCGAGAGGGATCAAATATTTTGAGATGCGAACTTTTCCTCAAGTTTTGCACTCAAAAAAGAGGTTTTCACCTCTAAAGATTTGATCCCTGTTGACGCTTGATAGATCCAGAGTTAAGATGGATCTAGGCTCGTTTCTATTCCTCACATCATGTCAAGTCTTCTAGGTTTTGTTGGAGTAATTTGTTAAGACCCTGCTTTCGCATTGATAACACATTAAATAGGAGTTTTTCACATTAGAAAGGTCAGTTTTCCTTCTATTTTGACCATTTAAAGACGAATTAGGGGAGAATATGTTTTTTAATGGCTTTTATGTTCCAAAACTATTTTTTTTTATGAATTTTATGTTACAAAACCTTAATTTTTTTATATATTTATAGCGAAGAAAATGGAAAAAAACTCAAATTTCTAGGGTTTTTAGAAAAAAAAAATCAGAATTTTCTTTTAGGCTTGCTGGGTTCCTCTACTAAACAAAAAATGAAAAAAACAACTATGCACATAACAAAAAATAATTATATTTATTTATTTTATTTCTTTTAAAAAAATAAAATTTTCTTTTATTTTCTTTTAAAAATTTAATTTATTTTTTTAATACCTGCATCATGTATTTTAATTTGTTTTTATTTAAATAATATATATATATATATATATATATATATATATATATATATATATATATTCTGTTTTTCCGGATTAATCACATCTTAATATTAGGATGTTATTAATTTGGAAAGACATTTATTTAATCTATGGATTACAAAGTCCGAGATCTAACATTTTATATAATAACATCCTAATATTAAAATGTGATTAATCCGGAAAGACATATATCTATATATATATATATATATATATATATATATATATATATATATATATATATATATATATATATATATATTATATATATATATATATATATATATATATATATATATATATCTTAAAAAACAAAATGAAATTTTGAATTATATTATAGTTTTTGTTTTTTAATATATATATATATATATATATATATATAGTTTTTAAAATAAAAAATTTAATTTAAAAAATGTTATTGTTTTTTTTAATTAAATTTTTATTATTATTTAATTTTAATTATTTTTCCCAACTGGGTGTTGGAGGCTAGCTGAGTGACGCTGTGGAGTGTTTCTTGGTTGGCCTTCGACCCCTGGCTTGGCAGAGGTCTATTCTGGAAATCGACCTTCACCTAGCTAGGGGTCGAAGGTCGATTTTGGGAATCGACCTCCGTCCAATCCGGTGTTAAAGGCTGGCCAAGTAGTGTTCCATGGTGCCATCTAGTCGACCTTCGCGCTCGGCTGGGCAATGATGTGGCAACGTTGCCCGACTGACCTTTGGCCCCTAGCTGGGCGGAGGCTGGCAGGGTGGTGCTGTGAGTGCTACCCAGTTGGCCTCTGGCCCCTGGCTAGGCAGATTCCTATTCCCATAATCGCCCTCCACCCAACTAGGGGCCGGATGCCTCTCGGGTAGCACTCCACAGTGCTGCCCTGCCAGCCTCTGGCCCACGGCGATGTCCAAATTTTAATTAATTTTTAAATTTAAAAAGAAAACATTAATTTTTTTTTCTAATTTTTTTTAAAATTTTTTATTTTGAAAAATGATTTTTTAAACAAATTATTATATTAATAATTTTTAAAATTAACTTTTTTTTTTTAATTTATTTTTATATTTTTTTTGAATAAAAAACAAAATATTGATGATGATGATGGTGGTTAACGTCCATTGAGACCAATCTTTGGTCTATCGGACCTAAGGAAAAGAGTTATTTAGTTTGATTTAAGATTTTATTCCTATGCTCAAAAAGCTTGGAGAGAAGCCTCTCGAGCTCACTATAATTTTGACATCTTAAAAGGCTAGGAAGGTCAGTATTGCAACAAAGATTATGAAATTGAGCTCTAATGCGGTTGTATATTAATAATGATTTAAAATTAAATTTGATTTTTTAATTTTATTTTGATAATTGGTTTTAAAAAACTTATATTAAAATTTTTTAAAATAATTATTATTATTTTTTTAAATTAAAAAAAAAAGTTAATATTAAAAAAAATTAAAATTAATTTTTTTTGGGGTTTAAAAAAGTTATTAAATTATTTTTTTATATATATGTATAAGAGAGTGGTTTGTTTTTAAATGAATATATATATATATATATATATATATATATATATATATATATATATATATATATATATATATATATATATATATAATTTAAAAAATATTATGAAAAGTTAGTTATATAGTTTTTTTTTTTTTTTAAATTTAAATTTAAATAGTTTTACAACTAATTTTTTTTTTACAGAATTAATTTTAAATTTAAATTGGCAAATTAAAAAAAAAAATCTATTAATTAGGATATGTGTTATATATGTGTGTGTGTGTGTGTCCTTTTATCAGGAAAAATACATCAAATAAGATTTCCGTGAATGTTTTTAGACTAAGGGATGCAATTTCCAAATCTAAAGTTACAATTGGATGCACTATGGATATTGCTGGATGCACTATGGATACTGCTGGACACACTATGTTTTTGGATGCACTAAGAATATTGATGGAAACACTATGAAAACTGTTGACCACACAAAGATTGAAAAACATAATAAAAGTCAAGCAAGTGGCCTATCAAGCACAATCAAGTTTTTTTCTGAATGGAAGAACGCAGAGAAAATAAATAAAACATATTTTTCATAGTATCTTGAAGACAATGAAACCAATGATGGTATACATATCTATCTGTTTTGTGGTATGACTCACTTAGGTGAAGCATATGAGGTGATGGACAGAGCACGAGACATATGTTTGGCATCGAATACAAACAATAATTATTTTCTTACAAGAATGGCTAATAAACGTGAAAAAAATAGATATCGTCTATCAAAGGTTAAGTATGACATAGATGAAACATCTAGAAAGTTGTGTGCAAAAATCACAAGCAACATTGCAAATGACATTGTAAGTATGCTTATTTATATTTGTGTTATGCATTATTGTAAGGATCATTCAATTTTGTATAAATTATTGATCGTTGACATATTTTATTTTGTTTCACAAGATTTTGTTGAGCCTATTTCAAACTTGATTGAGGGTATTTATTATATGGAGTCGAATGTTATGAATGTGATAAAGACTTTTCAGATAGAAATAGAAGAAGAAAGGAGAATGAAGCAAAGACCAATAGCTCATGACACTGTAGTAGTTCAAAGAGGGGATGAATGAAGACTCACTAAGGTGGGTCAATCTAGTAAACCTAAACATATTTCTTTTGAAGATGTGGAAGATCAATCTGAAAATTGTGTTAGCATTAGTGAGGTGGAGATCAGAACTGTTGTGTAAAAGGAGAAAACAAATCAAACAGCAAAAAGAAAAATGGCCAAAGATGTCTCTCTTCTCGCTGATGATGAAGAGCTTGTTTATAAAAAAAGGATATGTTAACCGGTAAGAAGAAGAAATAAAATGCTGGTCAACCTCTAAAGGCCATGAGAAACAATGAAGAACAAACTGAAATCTGTAAAGGAAGCAAAGAAATCATAACACCAAGTGCCGAGTTAGAGGATTACATTATTAAAAGAAAACAAAATGCCATTTGATTTTATTGAGGAAGAATAAATTAATTTTTGGTGGCCAAACATTTGAGCTTAATGTCAGCCAATTCTATAGGCTAGATGGAGTAAAATCTCAAGATCAAATTATAAAGGCACATCACTTACATGTACATAATCTGAAAACATTGTTCAGGTTCAATCCATATACGCATGTGGTGGATTATGTGGTTCTTGTTGATCCATGTCAGGTTCTTAAAATAAGCATTTGAAAAGACACAATGTTTTGATTATAAATATTATGTAATTGGAGGGAACCATTTAGTAGAGGCTAAAAGACAGTTGGCTGAGGAATATCCCAATAATATATTTTCCAAACAATGAAATGCATCATTTACGTTGATTTAACATAAATAGAATCAAAGTTATTGGCATGGGATCATAATGCAAATAATGAGTACAAAATGAAAATTAATTTCATCCAAATGACCATATTTATTCATAATCAATTTATAGAAAAATGTGGTGGGGATAAGGCAACAACTAGTCTAACCTTTCAGAAGGAATGTTTAATGAAAACATGTTATCAAATTGATGACAAAATCAAATCAAAATATGGAAAAATGCATTCAAATATATTCAAAAGCATGGATAACATTTTTTAGTTGGCATTTAAAAATGGGGAGATATGGGAATTTTATTGATGATATTTTTGAGCGGTGGGATAATATTTCCCTAAGAAATCAGAAGGTTAAAAAGTGTAGACCCATAATATGTACCAACAGTAAGGCATGCCTTTAAATGAAACAACTTCTAGATGATATGAATATCACACATTGGAGAACAATGTCAGTATTGAAGGATAATATGCTAGTCAAATCAATATTATCCTATGTGAAGTTAGGTGAATTATCAATGGAAGAAATGTGCGCAAAATTTCAAAGTTTGTTGAATTATTTGTACTTTTCTTTTGATTATAGTTATCTTTTAAATAAAACATATTGTTGTTGGTAGAATTTGTTATACATCTCACTATATTAAAAATTTTGACTTTATTTATTCAATTAGAATATTTATATGAAAATACAAGAACATATGGTTAAAATGTTGAATGAAGACAGTTGGGATGATGTTGTGCACAACTACCCAAAATCAAGTTGTACAACAACACTTAAATATTTTTATATTTCATTCAATAAGGTATGTTGATTTATACATTCATTTTATTCATATGTAAACTATTTCTATTTTATTACCTATACATACATATATATATATATATATATATATATATATATATATATATATATATATATATATGTCATTAAAGATGTCGAAGAAGGATGAAAATGGAGTACTAGATAGTTTCAAAAGATTTATTGAAAAAATTAATTTGGAAAAGATGAGAAAGCAACATCTTATGAATGTTGAACTTGATCCTACTCTTAATCATTTCATTTGGAATGGGCTCGACAATATCCAATATCAAATAACACCAGGTGATTATGAAGACATTGCAAAACTCATAACTAAAAGGGAATATGGCCTAGTTATTGCAGATATTTCCCAAACATTGAATATGATAGTGAACCATATACTTATCAAGTTTTTCTTAAAGTGGTTACGGGCTTCCAAGAAGTCACAACATCACCACTTTGAAGATTTGTGGCATTTCATTCAGACACACAATTTGTAATGTTATTAACAAGCTTCAAGGGAAAAACAAACTCAAGGATGCAGCTGACATGGTAAGACATTGAAATTGTATGTTATATTAATGTTAGATTTTTTTGTTTATGTACAATTTAATTGATTTTTTTTTTTTTTTAACAGGAACGGATAGGTAATTGTATTAATACTGGCCAAAAGACCTCAAGACTAGTTACAAAATGGAGAGCAGGATCCAGCATTGTCCATGACCAGAACCAAAGCCTCTTTTTCTATGCACTGCCAGGGATTGTTACATTCTATTTTTCGGACAGCCGCCTCAATCTTCCCCTCTTTAAATATGCAGACAAACTGCTTTAATAACAAACAGTAAAACATAATCAGTCATTTAAGGAACAGGATCCCAACTTTCGACTCCATCTCTGACTATGACTCCGAGTGGGAGGGAGACCGCTTTATTAGCTTCAGCATCAGCTTCTTTATTATTGTCTCTCTTAACATGATAGAAATTCAGGGACTGGAAGGAATTCGACAATACTCTTATTCTTCTAATCAATCTGGACAGTCTTAGATCAGAGGGGGAGGTACTGTCAACCATAGTTTTAATGATGGACTGGGAATCTCCCAAAACCAAAGCCACTAGAATACCAAGCGATTTGAGCTGTTTAAGGCCTTGAAGAAGCGCCAGGGCTTCGGCCTGGATGCTAGTATTGTAGCCAATACCCCAGGCGTAACTAAGCACAGTGACCCCATCTGCATTTTTTATTACACCTCCAGCTCCGGATCTGCCCGGATTTCTTTTCGCTGCACCATCAAAGGAAAGAATACACTGCGCCTGCTGTGTGCAAAAAGACAAGAATTCAGATGCGCTGAGTCTAATTTGCCAGTCGAAAAGAGGAATGGGCATCCTGACAATAGCAGCGAATCGAAGCTCCAGGTGATCGCACCAAACAGCCTCGTGTTCCCTAAAACTAGCCTCATTAGGGAACTCCCCCACACATTCTTTTATTTGAGCTTTGATTTTGAGCAAGATGCTCTTGGGATCACTGCGCTTATCACTGAAAATCCGTCGGTTTCTCTCTAACCAGGTATGCCAACTGATGATTTTAGGAAGGATGCACCAGGCTTTTTTGAGGTGCGTGTTCTGTGGGGGGCCTCCAGGGAAGGAGCGCAGCCAATTAGAGAATAAATCCTGTATGATATGCGGGAGGGCGAAGTCCAGACCCCAGGGACCTATAGCCTCAGCCCAAAGATCTGTCACAAACTTACATTGAAGCATCAAATGCGCAGCAGTTTCTGCACATTCACCACACATCGAGCACCGGGATGGACCGTAGTATCCTCTTTTCATTAATCTGTCCTCCGTTAAAATCCTCTGGTGGCATAGGAGCCAACAAAAAAAATCTATTTTAGGCAGCGAAGGTTGCATCCATATTCCTCTCCAAGGAGTCGGATCTGGAGGGACATGGGGGATTGCAGTGAGCTGCCTGTAGCCATGAGAGACAGAGTATTGCCCTGGGGACGGACCCCAGCCACGAACATCCACTTTTCTGCAGTGCAAGGGGGCCTTACCATTTAAGAAGTCTAGGAAAGAGGCAAGATCACTAGACAGGTTCGGAGGCACCACGAGGCTGATCGAGTTGTGCCAATCTCCTTTGTCCCAGATTGAAATATCCCACAGAGTGAAATGGCCAGCTCTATGCATCCAATCTTTCAACAAGTGCAGAGATCAGTCATTCTCCAGAGGCTCACATCCCATAATCCTATACTCCCAGATTCGAATTTGCTTGCCATTACCCGGTATCCAGTGGGCATATTGACATATTAGGGAGGAGGCTTTTGCACAGAGCTTTTGAATCAGCGAGCTGGGCTTGACTACGGGCTGATCCAAGCACCTTTTCCTCTTTCCACGAAAATATTTCTTCCACAATGCACGCTGAGCCCACCCCGGATTAGGTGCGATGATCCTCCAGATCAGCTTTGCTCCCAAAGCAAGATTCTGAAGGCTGGAATTCTTGAAGTTCAGGCCTCCTTCCAGTCTGGGCATGGAGATTTTGGCCCAGCTTATCAAAGGTATTTTCTTAGCATTGTCTTTCCCACCTTTCCAAAAGAATTTTCTTGTAAAATCCTCCATTTTCTTTATGATGCCAGCTGGGGCCAGCAACACTGCAAATTGAAAGATGGGGAGGCTTTTTAGGACAGCATTTATAAGCACCGACTTCCCAGCTAGATTTAGCCAAATGAGACCCCAGGAAAGGATCTTAGCTTTAAACTTATCCAGCAGGGGTAACCAATCTTTGTTAGCAACATTTTTTTGGAAAACTGGGAGACCCAAATACTTGAAGGACGACCAGGAAGAGGAGGCAGCGAAGCCAAAGCAGCTGGAAATGGCTTGAAGAGTAGCTGCAGGGGTGTGCCAGCAATATATTTGACATTTACCTTTGTTGAGACTGCTTCCAGATTCGTGGCAATAATCATCAATCACATCCTTGAATCCTTTAGCTGAAGGCACTGAGGCAGCACCCAGCAAAAGGGAATCATCCGTGAACAGAGCATGGTTTATGCTCTTGACTCCTCTAGCTATGCTCAGGCCCATGAGGTCTTGATCCTGTAATTTTTTTTTCAAAAGGAAGCTGAGCACAGAAGATTGAAGAACAAAGAGAAAAGGGGATAAAGGACACCCTTGTCTCAACCCACGGGAAGCTTTGAAAAAGTCAGTAGCCCTGCCATTCACCAGAGGGGAAATCCAAGGCTCGCTGATAAAGGCTTTGATCCACTTAATGAATTTAGATCCAAACCCAAATTTTTTCAGAACATTCAGCAGAAATCTGTGTCTCACTCTGTAGAAGGCGCTCTCCAGATCTAGCTTGACAGCCATACCTTTCTCTTTGCGGACCACACTAGAGTGGATTGCCTCTTGGACCAAGATGAAGTTATCCACGAGCTGTCTTCCCTGAATAAAGCCTCCTTGATTCTCAGGGATGATACCAGGAAGGATGGTTTTAAGTCTGTTGGCAATAACTTTCGTGATCAGCTTATATCCGATGTTGCATAGTGAAATGGGTCGAAATCTGCTGAAGGAGTTTGCACCTTTCTCCTTGGGAATAAGAGCCAAAAAGGCTGAATTTGTGCTACCCCCAATTTTCTGGAACCCTTGGGATTTCCGAATCATTCTACATAGATCCTTCTCCACAATTGACCAGCAGAATTGCAGGAAGATGGCGGTAAACCCATCGGGCCCCGGGGCCTTATCCGGTTCCATAGCAAAGATAGCTCTCTTTATTTCGTTATTGGTAATCTCAGCTTCCAGGAAATGATTATGGCTGTCAGATATCAGTGAGGGAACCTCATTCACAAGAGCAGAGTCCTGTTCCAAGACCTCCACTTCTTTATAGAGATTTTTGAAATGATTGAAGGCCGCGGTTTTAATACTATGGATGTCTCGATGCGTAATGGTCTCAACAGTTATTTCAAAGATGGAGTTGCGGAAGATTCTGGCCTGAGCTTGCTTATGAAAGAATGAAGTATTCCTATCTCCCGCCTTGAGCCAGAGACTGCGGGATTTCAATCTCCAGTAATCTTCCTCTGCCAAGCTAGCCTTAAGAAACGATTGCTGGAGTGAGGCCTCTTCATCGAGCCTAACTTTAGTGATCTCAACATTTTCTGATTCCAGTTGATGCTTCTCCAACCGTTCCTGAATCGCTTTCCTTTCCACAGCCGGATTGGGTAAGGATCTAGCCCAGGCTTTTAACGCGGTTTTGACTCTCCTTAGCTTCTCCTCCCAAACAAAAAAGGGAGAGCCAATGACTGGGGTCTTCCAGCACTCTTTAATCAGAGGCAAGAAAGATTTCTCCTTGAGCCATTGAGAACTGAATTTAAAGGGAATGGGTCCATGATTCAAGGGCGCCACCATCTCAAGTTTGATAGGGCGATGATCAGAAATACTACAAGGAATGATATGCATTTTAGTCTCAAAACCATGAAGTAGAAAAGAACTATGTACAAGGAATCTGTCTAACCTTGCAGCGATGTGACTCGGGCCGATTCTTTTGTTTGTCCAAGTGTACTTCCCTGACAGAGGCTTAACATCTATCAGATCCCAATCGTAAATCAGCTCTTCAACCCATTCTCGCGCAGGATCTCGAACAATACTTCCACCACGTTTATCCGACGAGGATAAAGTAAGATTGAGATCGCCTGCTATTATGATATTCTCCAGCACTTCGGACTCAGACAGACTTCTAATAGTATCCCAGCAGATTTTTTTCTCCCCTGCGCTGACAGGAGCATACACGTTAAGGAGGGAAAGAGTCAGCTCGGATTCTATGTGGCGGAGCTTTGTGTATGTCCAGTGCATGCTGTTAGCTTCCTTGATCCTTGTGAATTTAGAGGCATCCCAGATTGTGCCCAGCTCGCCTGAAGCACCACGAGCTGAGACAACTTGACCTTCGCTATTCTTCCACAGTTTTTTGCCGATCTGGAGAAAGGAAGTATCCTCCATTTTAGTCTCCTGGATGAGGAGTAGATCTGGAGATTCAGTTCGTTTCAAACTTCTTAAGGCTTCTTCTTTTGATCTGCTTCCCAACCCCCTACAATTCCAGGAGATGATCTTCATCACTTACTTTTTGTGTGTTGAGCTCCTCTAGAGCTCTGAGGCTGATTTCTGTTCTTCTTCGGAGTGTTAGCCAGGAGTTTCTCGAGGGTAGGCTGACTTCCCTGAAGTTTATCCTTGTATGTCTCTTGCTCTCTTTTTTCCCGAGCTGTTTTCCGGCCTCTTAACGATCTTCTGGCTGAAGTTTGAGAGATCTCTATTTCGCCTTCTTCTTCTGAGTCATCAGAATCTTGCCCTTCCTCTGTTTCTTCTATGAGGACTTCTTTTGATCCATCTTCAATGCTATCACCATGCTTTGATCCCGAGGGGGGCTCTATGGGTATCGAATCTTCCTTCTGCTTCTCCGGTTCTTGAGAGCCTTCTATGACAGAGTTTAAGTGCACAAATCTGTTACCTTGTTCTTCCATGATTGGAGTCTGAATTCTAGGGGCGGCCTGAGAGCCCTTGCCATTAGGAATTTCAGTACGAGGGCCTCGATGAGTAGTTTTAGTTCTTTTGACCTGAGTCCATCCTTCATCCTTTCCTTTCTCCGCTTCACGATTTTTTGGGCAGCTTCGGGCAAAGTGGCCATAAACATGGCATTTCCGACACTTGAATGGTAGTTGCTCATAATCCAACTTTTGCAGATGAGTCCAGCTTCCAACCCTGATCTTCACAGCCTCAGGAAAACCTATCTCCAGATCGACTTCAACACAGATTCTCGCACAATCGTATTGATCTTTGTTACTTGCTCGATCAATGTACTTGCCTAAGGTGTTTCCAATGTGTTTTAACGATTCCCCATTCCAGCAATGCACAGGCAGGTTGGGAAGCCTAACCCACACGGGGACAGCCGTGGGCACGTCAACTGCAGGATCAAAATCGGGTGTCCATTTGTTCAGGTACAGCCCCTGAGGACCCATGAAGTAGGGGCCGTTCCGGAATATTAGATCCTTGTCATCTTTGTCCGAGAATTCAAATAGAAAGAAGCCCTTTCCAAGGAAGTACGAGGTGACTCTGTCTTTGATCAGAGGTGCCCAATTTCGTGCGACCCAACTTTCCGTCGTCTTGGGGGAGGGCCAGAGGCCAGTGAACTGACCAACCAAGGCCCTCTCTGCCAAGGAAAGAGCGACCTTGATCGGGTCTTCGGAGGGGAGAGATATCTCAGGAATATCCTCCACTCGTTTCACAAACTTTGCCGTCTCAGAGACTTTCTTCTTCGGCAGGGATTCCAATAGTTTAAGAAAAGCATCGGCTTCGGAGGAGGGGGGCGGAGGAGGCGGATCCATAGTGACAGAAACCCGCAAGCCAACCCTCACCACATCAGAACATTGCCGAAGGTAGAACACCTCCACGAAGTCACGAGAAAACAGGGCGCCCACCAAAACGCAGAGAGCGTAGAGAGCCGCGCCACCAAAGCGCAAGAGGCCACACCAAGGAGCACCGGGATGCACCTGGAGAAGATCGCAGCCCACAAAGGGAGGCCAGCCAAGGGAGGCCGAGCCAGAGGCGATGTAGAGGCCGAGGTGGAGATCCGTTGCATTGCCAAGAATCGGCCTGCCCCAATTTAATTGAATTTTTACTATGTTATGTTACAGGAATAAGTCAAATCTTGTTTCTTCTAAAGTTCAACCTCTTATAAATGATTGTGAGTTCATCCATGTTGAATTTTTGACAAAAGAGGATATCCATAGGCATATTATTCTTAATCAAGTAGATGGGAAGAGTCATAGTCAAGTACTGGTTCTTGATGCTATTATAAGAAAACCAAATTATGAGGAAAAATATTCAAAAGGATATATAGTTAAAATTTATCAAAACCGTAATAATTGATTAACTATATTATAGATCTATGTTCAAATGAAGGAGATTGAGTTTTGGATTTATTCTCAGGTTCAGGTAAGTTTTAAATTATATAAAATTGAATTTAAATATATATATATATATATATATATATATATATATATATATATATATATATATATATATATATATTTATGTGTTTATACTAATTTTATTAATTATTTCTTTTGTGCTTGATGATTATTTACAACACTAGAATGTTGCCTAAAAAAAGGAAGAAATTGCATTTCCATTGAGAAAGACCCAGTCCAATGAAAATTTATTCAACAAAGAATTATTTCTCTTCAATTTCTTCCAGAGGTAATGCAAGAAGTTGGTTTGAGGAAAGAGGATTTTAATGAATCACGTGTGGTAAAAAGGGCAAAGGAACCTCAACCAATGTTATAAGGAATGATTGGAAAATAGCATTTTGGAAGATTTGCAAACATGAAAGATCAATTAGAAAATGACAATAAAAAAAATTAAGTAGAAAACGTTGTGGAAGAAGACGGTAATGATGTCCTAGAAGATGTTGAACATGGATTATTTGATATTATGGATTAGCTTTAAGTTATGCTTGCAAAGAAAGATCGATTTTGAGAGCTATTAATCAGTTTTATTTGTAATGTTTAGACTTTGATATTTTATGAGAAGAATCCTTATTTTTTTCAAAAGAACCTGTGATTACTATTAATTTTTGACATAAAATTCATAAAAAAATGTTATTTTTTAAAAAGTTTTTTTGTTAAGATTTTCCCCAAAAAATCGTTTATTTAACATATTTTTTTAACAAAATGTCTCAAAATGTGTATTTTTTTCATTGTATTTATATTGAAAATGTGTATCTTTTTGTCATATGATTAAAAATATTATTTTTTTGGGGACAATTATTTGATGTGCATTGAAATAGTAATTAATAATACATAAACATATAGAAAATCCTAACTTTAAAATATTGACCATTTTTATTTTATTTTTTTAACTATGTGAAAAAATGAAGATTTCATTACAAAAAAAATAGAAATAAAAAAGAAAAACAAGTACATAAATACACTTAAATAAACAAGTTTAATAAACATCTTAGGGAATAAGAAGACATTAGAGAATGCTTAGTGTCAAAATCAAACCTCTAAAAAAAAGTAGGTGATTCTACATTAGCACTTTTCAAAATCGATATGAAAATCACGACATTAAAAAAATAAAATCATAAGAAAATTTAAAGTGCAAAATTATGCTAAAAAAAGGGTGATTCTGCATCACAACTTTTCAAAATTGAGTGTTTTTTTTCTACCTCAAAAAAACGAGTACCAGGTAATTTTCTCATTTGATCGGTATCTGTGTTATGAACAAGAGGCTTCTCTTTTCAATATATAGGCATGGTTCCTATGCCATCCTACTTTGCCTCTATACCGGTTGCATCCAACTCTTCAACTACTTAAAAGAATTAAATATTTCATGCATGTCCTCATCCATGTACATGAAAGAGATGAAAACATGAAATTTCAAGCATACTATCTTTATTGCGTCCCAAATCTAGATGTCAATTCATGTTGTAGATGCCACACAACATCTTGTATTTATAACTAGGAATTTCCCTTGCTGGGAAAACAAAAGAATGCACTTTGGTTGAAAGAATTCAATTTTTTTTTCCAAACCATTACATGTTTTTGGTTTTAAGGAAAACAATACATCTTGTTTTGTCAATTTTACTCACTATATTAATGTATATAAGAAAACTTCCATCCTTGCATGGGAATTCATACTACTCTGATGTGCCTGGTTCCTTCTCTATTTTCCGAATGCCTTTTTACAGTATTGAATAATATATGTCTGTATGCTTTTTAATGTGAAAGATAGCCAACATTTATATTGTGAAAGTTCATATGGAGACCATGGTTCCTTGTTTATTTTACAAATGTATTTTTAGTATTGAACACACTATGTCTTTATGATTTTCCATCTGAAAGATAGCCAACAATTGTAGTGTGGAAGTTGACATGGAACATAGCATACTGCCCAACAATTTTCTTATCCAACAATTATAGTGAATGTGTTTCCAATGATCATATTCTACTGCACATTTCACTTTAAATTGTAATTCAAAGGGCTTTCTGCACATATGTACTATTTCTCTTATCCAACTATTAATCTGAATGCATGTCCATTGACTATATTCTATTGTACATTTCACTTTAATTGGTATTTTAAAGGGTTTTGTACACATCTGTATTTTTTTTAATAAATTACGGTTGCATGCATCTGTTGCTAACATACTATTGCATTGATATGCTGCAAACATTGTTGTTTGTAATTAATTCTGCAGTCTTTCAAATCATTCTAATTTGCAAGATATACTTTCCTAAGTTTCCTTAATATTCCTGGTATTTATTTCAAAACACCAATTTTATATAACAATATATGGGGGATTTATTTCAAAACAACAACTTTATGAAACAGTACACATAATTGCAGACTTGGGGTTTCCATTTTGATAGATGCATCAAGGTACTTTATATTTTCAGCCATACACACAGAAGGTCAATTTTCCAGTTATGTATTTTATATATATATTAATATGTATAACTTCTGACTATCCAAATTTCCTGTAGCGTTGTTCTAGCTTTGGTCAGGTTTGAGGAATATGAAGGTAGCTAGGTTGTTCTTAAAACTTGCACTAAATATCACATACATTAAGTAGGTGTCTTGCCATTCTCATCTATCATAAGAAACATTTTCCCTACTTCTCTATTTTCAAAGAAAATAAGTGCATTGAAATTCCTTTTCGACTCATTTCGGGTGATTTATATAAATGATTTTCGCCAATATTATAACTCTAATGAAGGAAATAGTCAAGAAAAATTGTTCACGTCATCTGAAGCAAGGATATTTCTGCAATGTATTACCATGGTTTTGAAGAACAAATTCCTTGCAAATTTTATAGAAACATTGTCAACATGACAGAAATATGTAAACTTAATATGCTTTGAAAATTATTGCATTGTATAAGTTTGTAATCTTTTTTTTTTCTTCCAAAGCTAAATCTTCTTCCGATCCATCACACTTTAAATTTCGGGTATTGTTCTTCCTATTCCAAGGAACTTGTTGTAATTTTCTTTTTCATTACACTATATTTCTTGAAATCAGTTATTATTATTAATATTCTTCTCTAGGTATCAACGAAATATCATCAAGAAGACCCTACATGCTTTGTTATTCCCTTGCTTTTCCACATAAGTAGTATGTGCATTCTTGCAGCATTAGGTAGGTTCTTTAAGGACATGGCCCTATTTGAATTTGATGGTACATGTTTGAGAAAACCTATATTAGAAACAAACAATGAACATAAAGGTAGATTGAGCACATACAATACAATGAATTTCTACAGAGGAGGTGATCACAACAATGTGATATGCACACCCATTGACATATTGCTTCATATAATTGAAACCATCTACATTCAACATTGTTGTCCAGTTCTCATGGTAACAATGATTTCTAGAAGGTGTTAACATCAGTGTAGAGGAATTTATGGTTTATATTAATGGTTACTTTCTTTTTTAATATCTCATGGTTATTTAATTCTTGTTTTTTGAAAATGATTCATATATTTAATTACTAAATAATATAATGCCCACAACAATGATAAAAATTGTCACAAAGGTGTGCCCTCTCTATGAAAGTTTAGGGTGCACATATTTTCTTTCAGTCCAAGATTAGGAGAATCTACACTTTCCTCAATATAGCATCCTAGTTAAGAGATACATAGCTACCTCTGATCTAAAAGTTGTTAAATCTCTTTCTTGAAAGGCCTTTTACTTGCAATTTTCAAATATATAATTAGAAATAATAAGGGATGAATTTTTTAAATCACTGATGCATTATTCGGTGGTACCATCAATTAACATTTTTATTTCGTTCTGGTACCTAGGTTCTTAAGCAACATATAAGTGCTGCATGAAATAGAGCACTGAAGTCACTAGTACAGGGATCTACAGGTGTTAGTCACTTGTAGCTATAATTCACTACTTGATATGGCTCTTCTTCATGGGCTTCAAGGGCATTTTGGATGCTTTCCAGAATTTTTTTTTTGTTGTTATCTTATTCTATCTTCACCCTATTACATAAAGATTTTATATGCTTGGCAGGGTATGAAATATATTCTTGTTATAACTGGTCAAGGATGAAAAATTCAACCAACATTTCCAAAATCATATCGTGGCAATATAAGGCAGGGACAATGAGTCACTATGTCTAACAATACATTACATGTCTTTCTTGAAAGGCCTTTTACTTGCAAATTTCTAAATATATAATTAGGCAATAATAAGGGATGTTTTTTTTAAATCAATGATGCATTATTGGTTGGTACCATCAATTAAATTTTTTCATTTATTTTTTCTTTTACCTAGGTTCTTAAGCAACATATTACTGCCACACAAAATAGATCAATGAAGCCACTGGCCGAGGGATTTGCGGGTGTTAGTTACTTGTACCAAGCATTCACTACTTGCTATGGCTCTTCTTTAGGGGCTATATGGTCATTCTGGATGCTTTCCATAAATGTTTTTTTGTTGTTATTTTATTCTATATTCACCCTATCACATGAAGATTTTATATTCTTGGCAGGGTATGAAATCTATTCTTGTTATAGCTAGTGAAGGATGAAAAATTCAGCCAACATGTCCACAATCATATCATGAAAATATAGGGCAGGGAGAGTCAATCACTGTGTGTAACAACATACTTCACCATCCAATCATAAAAAATACATTGGATACTGATAAGGATCAACTCAAGCTAAAGCTTCAGGTTGTTCTCTCATGGTGGATTCATGTTTCTAATTACTTTGTAGCCAGTGATTTCTAAGTCTATCTTGCTTCTTGTAAATGATGCAACATATATTTCATTATTTAACTAAATTGGAACAATAAGGTATTTTAATGCACATGTTTCTTGATCAAAGGCCTCCTCTTCAAAGGTTTCTAGACTTTATAGTAGACAGAGTTCCAGTTAATGTAGCTCATGCAACTACTTAGTGCAAGCAACTGAACATGTAAGACTTTGATTTTTTCTAATGGAGGGGACCCAAGGTCGTATTTTTATAAATTTAACATTGCCATGTTTCTCACTTATCTTACTAATTAATTTTAGAAAATTAGTTTACTATTCAAAGGGTTTATTGGTGCCTTTTAGCTCCATATACAAAATTTTCTCTTACATGTGAAAGCATAGCAGAATGCTCATATTTGGCATCAATTTTTTTAAATCAATGTGTGAGTCAAACTACATTGTTAGATTTTAACATTTTCAAATTTGGAGATACAAGTTCTGAATGTCAAAATAATACATACATACCTAAAACAAATGCAACAACATCTGACAACTCACCACAACATGGGCCTTTTCAATTTGTCTGGAAAGTTGATTCACCTTTTGGAGTAGGATGCCATTGTCCTTAAAGTTGATTCAAACTTGGATTTTCAATAGATATTTTCCAGTGAAAATATTATTACTCAAGTGGAATGCTTTACTTAAAAATGGATTATGTAAAACAAACACAATCATTTTTTATTTTGTTTCCTTGCAGATCACAATTTTCTCTAAGAAGAAATCTGTGGGATTTCTCACCTTCAAGGTTTGGAGATGTAGCACATGTCATTTAAAATACCATGGTAGATATGATTGAGCTGAATCAATCAAAATTCTGCAGTGTAGATAGCCCAAACCAAAGCAAGAAAATTGTAGCCATGCTTATAGGACATATTTCTAAAAACAATGTAAGCATTATCATATACATGGACAAAAAAAAGATAATTATTGAATATTTCATCCACAATTGTGTCGAAAATAATTATGATAAGTATTGAATACCTCATCCACATTTATGTCAAAATGGTTGTAATAAGTATTCAATACTTCCTCCACAATTATGTCAAAAATGGTTCAAGTTTATTAACTCCCAAACGACAAAAGCTAAAATAGAGATTATAAATATATAAGAGAGCTCTCATGTAAATGAAAGACTTTTATATTGCAATCAAACATCCAAGGTGAAGCAGACAAAACAGTTCTTAATGCAATCTAATTTTTACATATTTAGTTGAGGATTTCAATTGGAAACATATGAACATCCACATCCATGTTCATTGGGTTCTTTATAGAACATTTCATGGTTGTTTACACAAGATTTTCATTCAGAGGCTCATAATTAAATTTAAAATTGATTTTCACATCAATCTTAATTTTTCCGATACAATTTGACATAGTTCTTATTTCTGTTAATAAGGTGGAATGTAATCTAACAACAATAATTCCCATCAACCCTAGCACTAATATTTCAAATATGATATAAACATTCCCTTCAAATAAATCTCATGAGCTATGACCTCCCACCTTTTCTCACCACTGACCTATTGTATGACCTAAAAATGAAGAAATAGGAACTAAGACTCATCTTTACCACATATATAGTTCATTTTGGCTAAGTAGGGATGACACAAAAAATTTATGTTTCATAGTTTAAAATCCAATAATCCATGTAATTAACAACTTGTCCATTTCATACGATTTCCCCTTCAATGTTAGATTCTCCACTTCTTAGGTTAAGATTGATTATGTGCCACATGTAGCACACCAAGAAATTTCCCTTACATATTCACGGCTCCACCTTTCGAAGTTCCTTTGCACCTCCTGGTGCGATTTCTAGTTTATAGGCTTCTTCACAAGGGTTTGATAAAATCTTAATGGTTATTACATATTGAATGATAAAAATCATATGTGTGCTTGCTGTCAAATTCAAAAAATGAAATCTCAATCCATCCATAATCCTTAGATTATCCAAAGTTAATATTTTTCCTTGGTATTTTGTTTGGGCATGTTTCAACTTTCAATAAAAATTGATCAGCTCCATGGAGGGAAGGTTTCAAAAATAAAAAAATTATCTCCTCTTTAGAGGAGGAAGTGTGAAAACGATGGGCCCCGTTGGCGTAAGAAACACATGATGGTGATCAACATGTGTCACAGTGACTTCATTGAGTTGTTAGCACTTTATTAAGTCTTAATTATCTACAATTTTTTTTTTGTCTCCGAGCTCCCCACACTACAACTCTTAGGTCCATGAATTGTTATATAACAGTGTCTATTTTAGCATAATATCATATAACCCACTTTAGATATCCTAATATAGTAACTAATGGAAATATATTTTTAGTTATTGCATTCAACATGCTAAACTTTCAACTATTTTTGTGTGCATTAAATGGAAAAGTAAATAAAAAGAATCAAATCCAATAGCTATGGTTGTTAATGAAATCTTGAAATGTTTGTGTTGAAAGAGTATTGTATTACTCACAATATCGTGTAAAAGTACAGATAAAGCCTCCATTATATAGCAATGGAGGAGGCCCATTCTCGGTTAAGGATAACTACGAAAATTGGACAGATACAATTCTTTATGTGAGCTTACAACTCACCATAATTAGCTCATAGGGAAATGAATCATTGGAAAAGACAAACTCTAATACCCCCCTTAAGTGAAACATAGGGAGTAAATAAAAAAATAAAACAAAGAATGAGTCCAAACAACAAGGCTTGATTAGGTACCCATGTACAAAGTCTCATAAGAAGATAAATAGATAAATTCGTATGAAAAAATACCCCCCCAAAAGAGAGAAAGATGTCGGTGCTCAAATTATCATGGTGATGATATTATAGATCCCCATAACGATCCACTGAATAACAAGAACATAGGCCTGCTCCAATCAAGAAGTACATAACGTTGAAGTACCAAAACTATGAAGATGAGAGTTGTGAAACCTTAATGAGGTCGGTCGATTTCTGAAGTAGGATTGTTGCAGAGGCACAAGGATGGAAAATACTATCAAATTCTCCCAAAAAAGCTTTAAATAAACTAGGTGCTAGTAAAGAACCAAGAAAAAGGCTTCAAACAGAAGCAACAACGTCAACCAAAAACTAAAAATGACGCTTGCAAGTATGGAAAAATAATCTCAACCACTATATATCAATAATATCCGTTGTCAACAAATTTCCTTCCCTAAAAAGCAACTAAGGTAACAATGTGAATCAACAATGAACAACTAATGCAACAAGATGATATGAATTCTGCAAGAATTGGTTCAATCGATGCCATGACCATCCATCGAGCCATCCAAAAACGAACTTGATAGTCGGCACTAGTCCACAATTCATTCTCATGTCTCTTCTGTAATGATCTGAATTGAGAACTATTAATTTAGCAATAATAGTGATGCTTGGACAATTTATATTTATGAGGAAGTGCATATGGCTTAGTTTTTTCCTCTACAGACTCAAAGTTTAGTGCAATAACACTTTCATTTAGAATGAAATTTGGAGCCATGTCATCAATATGTTTATCACAATTAACAGGAGAATTTTCTCCAAGAACTTCATAGTTAGATGTAGGTGATGAGGCAAAAACATGATTGTATCCAAGACTTGCTCTTAATGTTTGCACTATAGGGTTGATAGGAGAAATAATTTCCTGTCCATTCTTCCCAAGTCCTCCTTCAGTATATCCCATTTTTCTCAGAAATCAAGATCCAATACCAGTAGTATGGTTTTCAAAATTGGGTGTGAAAAAGGCATGTGATGAGTCAACATCATGCTTTTTGGCATTCAACATCATCACGTGTGGAAGAAGGAGAGCTTGGCACCTTAACATCAACTATCTCCATAACAATGTTACCGATGAAATAGGTAACCGCAATGTTACCTACTTTTTTTTGGTAGCATAAAAAGCACCCGATTTTGAAAAGTGGCGATGCAGAATCACCATTTTTTTTTGTGCACATTTTTGACACTTTAATATTTTTATTTATGAAGTATGAATATTTGTTTTAAAATGTTAGTGATTTTCATGCTAATTTTGAAATGTATTGATGCAGCATCAACTTTTTTTTTTTTTAAGAGCGGTGATTTTCATGCTAATTTTGAAACGTATTAATGTAGCATCAACCTTTTTTTTTTAGAGTGGTGATTTTCATGTTGGTAATAAAAACATAAAACTTAGATTATATATATATATATATATATATATATATATATATATATATATATATATATATATATATATATATAAATAACAAAAAAACCAATAAAAATGTAAAAAAAAAACAAAAAATAATTGTAAAAAAAAAAATTTAAACAAAAATAAATTAAAAAAAACAAAAATATTTGAAAATTATATCAAAGGAAATGACAAAATTTAAAAAAAAAAAAAAAAAACACATAATTTAAAGAAAAAAAAAAACA